>CAJQUW010005159.1:0-126218 GCA_907163375.1 Prostheceraeus crozeri
TAACAGATATAAAATATTTATTTAATGAATCGGTTGAATATAATGAAACCGATAAAACTTTTTCTGATATTCTAACCAACTTTTTATAATATATTTAAGAAATCTTTCAAATGTTATATGAATGTAGAAGTACTTTATACAAAAAATGGATCTGATGGAATTCCTGAAGAAATAATACAAGGACATTTTACAAAGTCACAAGAAATTCATAATGTAAATAATATACAACCCATATTTCAATCGATGATAAGTTAGAAAATTGTATAATTGAAGCCCAGTTACGTGAATCTGGTTGGAGATTTGTTAAAATACTATCTAAGAAAATAGTAATTGATAAATATAAAAATAATACTGGTGGTAGTTATGTTTCTTTACCTTTCAGTTCACCACAAATAATCAACATAAAAAATGAAGATGATTATTGTTTTCTGTGAGTATTATAGCACATTTACATCCTGCAGAATATCATAAAGAAAGACTAAGTCATTATAATAAAGAAGAATACATAAATGAATTTGATCTTTCTGATGGCTTAGATGAATTTCCATATGATTATAATAGGTTAATAAAGTTTCATAAAAAGAATAAAAATTTAATTGAAGTAAATGTTTTTGAATTAAATGTGAATTATGTTTCTATTGGTAAAATTACTCCACTTTACTCAGATTCAAAAAAATTTTATTTGAATAATAAAAATTTATGCCAATCAGAAATAGTATATAATGATAGAGGAAATTACATGCATCATAATATTTTTTACCAAGTAAATATAATATGTACTGAAAAATTTGAACTTGTTAAAACACTAACACCAATAATGATTAATCATAATAATTATAAAGGACGTACTGATGATTATAATTACAAATATTCATCTTTATCTTCAGAATATCAACAAAAATTAGAAAATTTAAATAAAAGTTTACAAAAATGTAAAATAGATTATCAACAACAAATAAAAATGTTGCTACAAGAATATCACCATAAATATCAAAATGAGATAGAAACAATTCAAAAATTAAATGAAGAAAATAATAAAGAATTAAATAATGAAGAAAATAAAGAATCGGCTAAAGCCAGAGGAGCTTCGCTCCGATTAAATGAATGTTTAAAAAAATGTCTACAACAATATAAAGAACAATATGATAAAGAATATATTTATCAGCTACAAATATTAAATCAAAATTATCATCAAAATACATTTAATATTACAAAAGAAATTAATGAAACACATGAAATATATCAAGATAAATTTGAAAAACTAGAACAGTCAAAACAACCAGCACAAGCGAATATATTATATTATCAGGGACATTTTATATTGTGTAAAGATGTTTCTATATTTACAAAAACTTCAGATAATACAAATTTTCCTTGTCTTCAATGTATGACAAGTTTTAGAACTAAAGAAGAAATGAATAGACATTTGGAGAATTGCCAACAAAATGAAGCAGTTCAAAATACTTTTCCTAAAGATGATTATTTAGAATATAATAAATGGTATTTTAAAAATAAAGTACCCTTTACTATTTATTGTGATTTTGAAGCATATAATGTTAATATGACACAAAATCGAACGGAAAGTTCCAGGGCTTCACCCGATTCTGAAAATTATAATTCTGAAAAAAGTGCACCTGGAAAAAGTTCAGCTGAACAAAGTAAAGAAAAATATTTATTTGAACAAAAACCATTATGTTGGGGAATGTACATTCATTCAAATTATCCTGAATTATTTAAATCAGAATATTTACAATACTATGGTGAAGATAGTTCAGAAATGTTTACAAAGAAAGTAGAAGAATTACAAAATTATTTTTCACAATTGCTTGAAACAAATATTCCAATGATGCCATTAACAGAAAAAGAAAAATTAAATTTTATTAATGAAACAAAATGTTATTACTGTGGAAGAGAATTTACAAAAAATTATAAAAATGGCAAAGGTAGATATCTTGACAAGCGAAGCGACGGCTCTGCCGTCAAGGTAAAAGATCATGATCATCTAAATGGATTATATAGAGGTGCAGCACATAATTCTTGTAATCTTAATGCTAATAAATTTAAATATAACTTTGTTCCTCTATATTTCTACAATGGTTCTAAATATGATTTCCATCTAGTAATGAAAGATTTATTTTCATCTGAAAAATTACAACAACAACAAATAAATGTACTATGTAAAACAGAAGAAGAATATTTTTCAATGCAATTAGGTTGCATTAGAATTTTAGATGCATTTAGATTTTTTACTCCTTATTCATTAGATGTTATGGGAAAACTTTGAAATCTGAACAATGTAAAATAGTAAATAAATATAATTTAAAACCTTTAAAAGGAATATTTCCGTATGAGTATATAACTGGAGATAAAACCTGTGGTTCACAGTCGAAGACTGATTTTAATTCTGTGAATAAAATTATGGAAGAAGAACAACTTCCTCCAATAAATAAATTTAAATCAACATTAAAACAATCAAAATTATCTGACGAAGACTATGCAGAAGCTGAAAAAAATTGGAGAGAGTTAAATTGTAAAACAATGTATGATTATACAATGAAATATCTACAGATAGATGTATTAATACTAGCTGATCTTTTGAAAACTTTCGTGATATGTGTTTAGAATATTACGGAATAGATCCATGTTATTGTTATTCTACACCAGGTTTAACATGGCTAGCAGGATTAAAACATACTGGTGTTCAAGCCGATGGCTCTAGGACAAAGTCCGTTAAACTTAAACATTATAAAGAAAATACATATGATAAATTATTATTTTTTGAATCTGGAATTAGAGGTGGAGTTTCATCAGTTTTAGGTAATAGATATGTTAAATGTTATAATAAGAAAGTAAATCCACAAGAATATGGAATAATGAAACCTTTATCTCCAGAAGAAAAAGAAAAAATATTAGAAATTTTTCGAACGAAACGAGAAGGAGTAGAACGTGAAAAAGCAATTGATGAATTCATGAGAGAAAACTATTTGTTATATTATGATTTTAATAGCTTATATTCTTCTTGCATGATACAAGAATTACCAACAGGTAAAATGTCATGGTGTAATAATCTAGATTATCAAAGAACATATGATGGTGAAAATAATTTTGGTTATGTATATGAAGTTGATTTAGTATACCCTGATTATATAAAAGATAAAACAAAATATTTTCCTTTCTGTCCCGAAAACAAAATTCCTAATATAGAAGATTTTTCAGATTATCAAAAATCTTTAATTCCTAAGAAATATAGACCAACAAAAAAACTTATGTTAACACAAAGCAATAAAGGAAAGTATGTTGTTGAAGGAAGAATGCTAGATTGGTATTTAGATCATGGAATGATTCTCACCAAAATACATCGAAAACTAGAGTATAGAAAATCTAGGTGGTTAAAAAATTATATAGAGTTCAATATTGAAAAACGCAAAATAGCTAAAAGAAATAAAGATGATTTTGGAAACGTGTTCTTCAAATTAATGAATAATGCATTTTATGGTAAGACTTTAGAAAATGTGCGTAATAGACAAAATATTGAAATAGTTTATGATAAAGATAGATTTCAAAATTTAACAAGGAAACCTACATATAAAAGAACTACTAGATTTAGTGATGAACTATGTGCTGTACATTTACGTCGAATCAGCGTAAAACATGATAAGTTTAATTTTATTGGTTTCACTATATTAGAATTAGCTAAACTATTTATGTATAGATTTATATATGATTATTTAGCACCTGCTTATGGCAAAAACTATAAATTACACTTTACAGATACCGATTCTGTTTTCTTAGAATTAACAATACCGTATAATTCTACACTTGATGAAGAAATAGATAAAATAAAAGATATCATTCATCCTTCTGATTTATGTAAAGTAAAAGATGAATTAGAAGGAAATGAAGATTTCATAACAGAAGCTATATTTTTAAAATCTAAATGTTACTGTTATGATACAACTAATAATATTAAAACACATAAAACATTAAAAGGAATTTCAAAGGCATCAGTGGCTAATCAAATAACATTTCAAGATTATAAAAATGTATTATTTAATAATGAAATAAAAACAGCATGTAATTATAGACTTAATTCAAAAAAACATAACATGTATTTAAAAGAAGAACATAAATTAGCATTAGATCCATTTGATGATAAAAGAAAAATTTTACCTGATGGAATAACTACTGAACCTTTTTAATTTTCTAATTTCTAAGATAGACAAATTTGATATATATATAAAATAAAAAAAAATATTGTAACACTATATTTGTATATTTTATCACTCCGCGAAAATATTTTCGATAACTCTTTCATGAATTTTTTTATCAATATTAATTGTAATGAAGCCATAATCTTTTGACCAAGCATTATTACACGATTGTTTAAATTCATCTTTATTTCTTACGCATAAATCTCTTAACAAATCACTTAAGTTTCTTGCATTTATTTCAAATAGTATAAATATATTTGCATTCTTTCTAATAACACTTCCGTCTAATGAATACATACTTTGTGTTAAATAAAATACACTACAGTTTTTATGTCTACCTCTTGTGAAATAATTTCTCTGAACTGACTGATTTCTATCATTAACACAATCATCAAAAATTACACAATGTTTCATTGTTTTATCTAGTTTACTAGGATCTTGCATATTACCACTATCATCTATTAATTGTATCTTTATATGGTTATTTTTATTAGATTCTACTAACTGATTATTTTTTGCTGCTTCTTCACACCACGAACTTATTTCTTCTTCATCTTCAGATTTTTCATATTCTTTGAATAATGAAGCAATTGCTGTTTTTTTAAGATTATTTTCAAATCCATATTTTAAAAATTGATAGACGGTTGTTCTGCCGTTGTTGTATAAATTATAAGATTGTTATAATCCAAAAAATTTGGAGTCGTTAAAATTTTAAATAATAGATACGTTTTTCCACAACCTGATCTTCCACAAATAACTGACAAAACTTTATTAGATAAATTTGGATGATGATTAAATTTAAGTTTTTTTTTATTAAATGGAGGTAGTTCACTCATTTTTTTAATAAAAAAAAAGTTTATTTTTATTTTATTTTTGTTTTTAAAGAAGAAGAAAATTAAACTTCTCTAGCTTCGCGTGGGAGTTTATACCTCTCGAACGGGAGTTTATACCTCTCGAACGGGAGTTTATACCTCCCGAACGGGAGTTTATACCTCCCGAACCAAAAGATCTATCATAATCTCTTCACCTCCAAAATTTATTTCTTGTCCTTTCTCATCAGTGATTCTAATGCCAATGTTGTTAATAGTTTTTCTTGTAATAGGAAAATATATTAATGTTTGTGGAATTACATAATTTCTATAACCAATGGGTACAGTAAAAGCTGGAAAACTGAATATTAAATTTGATAATTTACCATTTATATATCCTCCTTCAATAATGTCACAATGTACAACAATTGAATTTATTTCAGTTATTTTTGGAATCTTCTCACCTAAATGATAACCTTGACTATAGGTTTGTTTATTAAATCCTAATAGCTTTGACAATGATCTATCATGATTAAAATCAACTTGATGATTTTCGTCTAAAGTAAGAGAAAATTTATTGACTGCCGGTTCAACTGCAAAATGTAATTGTTTCTTATCTTTAAATGATATACCTAAATGTCTCTTAATTTCATTTGATATTGTTTCAACTTCGTAAGAACCAGGAAGAAAAGTTAGTATTTTCCATGTTTTACCTTTATCAGTAGAATATCTAAATTGATCATTCGCATCTTTGATAACGTTTTGTATAGTGTTAAATGTAGAGAAACTAGTCAATGCAATTTGATAATTTTTATTTTGTTCTAAATGTAGAATGGGTTCTAAATTACAAGTGTGTGATGAAGTAGTTGCTATAATTTTTAACGTCGTACTAAATTTTGATGAACCCAAAATCTCTGTCAATTTTTCTAAATGATCATTAATTTTGTCTAAATCTGCTGAACACATTTTTAAACTAAAAAAATTAAATAAATATTATAGATAAAAATCGTAGATAAAAATCATAGATAAAAATCATAGATAAAAATCATAGATAAAATCATAGATAAAAATTAGAAACAACATATTTCAGCTACATTTTTATAATCCTCTTCATTTAGAATCTTCTTTTCTAACAGTCTTTTCAATATAGCATGAATTTCATTGAAACTAGAATTATGTCCTTCTTTTATTGCAGATATTAAAATATTTAATCTATTTAGTAATTCTTGTGGATCATCTGGTAAAAATACAGTTGTTTCAGTTTTGTGTTTTTCAGATAAACCTTTCCCTACTTTAACTCCCGTTGATAATAAATTTTCTAATTGTTTATAACGTCTAAGAGATTTTACTGCACCAACTCTGTCTAACATAGCTTTATATTTTATGAGATCTTCTACAGCATAATTATTTAAATCTGCTCCTCTTAAAAGATTAACAAAATTTCTATCTAAATTAAAAGGAGATTTATCTGGTGAAAAAATTATACCTCGAAAAGGTTGTGGAAATATTTCTTTTTGTCCGAGATAAAATCTAGGTATTGTTTTTTCCATCTATAAATGAAATAGAATGTTCAAATTGCATAGATTTTGGTAATTTCTTATTAATGTTTGATTCTAGTAATCCATAGTCATCTAATATAGTTTTGTGCTCTGGATCTGTTATATCAATTTGTTTATCATTATTTGTACTTTCTTTTTCAAGAGTTTTAAATGGTTTCATAGTTTTCTCAAAATCAGTTTTTACTTGCTCGGTTTGCTGCATTTGTTCAAACATATCAGATTGAATACCAGCTTTTATCATTCTATGTTAAAGATGATTTTCTTACTTAATATTTCTTTGTTTTATTAACTCTTCTAATTGTTTTATTCTTTTAAAATTATCAGCTCTAATTTTATCCATTTTTAAAATATAATATTTGAATTTTGTGGTAACATTGGAATACAGCAAAAACATTTTACTGAACAAATTATTTTTTTATTGCTTTGTTGTTTGACATCTTTTCGTTTAAAGTTTTCTCGTTTTAAGTTTTGTTTAATAAAGTTTTGCTTAAATTTTCGCTTAAAGTTTTTAGCTCTTCTAAAAAAATTTTGTCATTTTCTTCATTAGAAATTTTGCCATCACTAGAAATTTTGCCATCCTGTTTATTCTTATCATCAACTTTTTCGGACTGTAATTGAAAGGTTTGATTTACTTCATTAGCTATTAGATCAAATTTTTCAATCTCATCTAACGTAATAACATTATCATCACATACTCTTTGAAAGTAGTAATGTAGTTTATCATAGACTTCTTTAATATGTAAATGCTTAGTTTTTAATGATTTTCGTTTCTTAGTTATTAAAGATTTATCTAACATTGTAACAAGTGAAGTTGCAAAAACACCCGTACCTGTTAAAGCTGTAGCAACTACTGGAATTACTAAAACACCTGAAGATATAACAATTGTTAACGTACCTAAACTTATTGTTAAGAATATACCAATTCCTTGTGTTACATTCTTAACTTTAGTCCATCTCTTTCTTAATTTTTTATAATGCTCTAATCTTAATAATAATTGAGATTCCTTTTCTTTCATATAGCGTACTCTATCTTTGTGTTTTTCAATGTTCATTTTTTCAATGTTAATCTTTTCAATGTCCATTAAAGTAGAACTACGTTCATATGATATTGAAGGATATATTCTTGCGGCTTCTTCAATTTTTAAAGAAATATTTTGAATAAATATTTTGAATACAATCTTCTGAATTTTGATTTAAATAGAAATACGCAGTTGTTTGTTTTGCCGTATATTTCTAAGAACACAGTCAGACCAAAAGCTCTGGGAGAGGATGTGACGAAGAGGGAGAGAGAACAAAGGAATTGTTTGCCAGTATGAATCGTAGATTAGCAATTGAATTTTTTGTTTACTCCAGTATAGCTCTACTGCCCAATACCGATGCAATCGTACATGTTATGAGGATAAAAAACTACTCTTCATTCCACGAAAAATATCCTTTTTTTGGGAAGAAATGCATCTTAATGCACATTTTAATTAGTTTTTGCAGAAGAAGTCGCTAATCTTAGTTTTGTTTCGCTTGACTTGGTTTGACCTTTGAACATTGAAGTGGTGACAGCTGCGGCGGCTTGTGCAGACAATAGCGCCAATGCGGGTATGATTTAGTCGCTTCGTTGGGGCAAAGGTCATAAAGATTCTCTCTCTCTCAGAAACAGCTGCTGCCATTATTCCAAGTATTACAATTTTAGTCTTACTGCGTGCTCTAATTACTGCGTGCATTCATTCTGTGAGCGTTCTACGAGACTGTTGACTGTTTACAATTTATCCGAGACCCAAAATATCGAAGCTGTGTCAAAAATGAGTGCTTCTATTCATCGCGAATTCCTCAAATTTTGTGATCAAGTACTTCCACTCATCAAAGATGAGAAGATAGATTTTTTCAAAACTCTTATTGTAAATCATGAATTCTATTTTCAAAAGAAGATAAAACCAGAAAAAGAGGACAAGAAAAATGAGATTTTTTCTGAAATAAGAAACTCATTTTCATCAGGACAACTAATCCAACGACAGCTCGACGTGAGTGCACAGGCGACATGCACTATCCAAAACTGTGTTACAACTCTACATTCTCTAATTTATCAAGAAAAAGTACACAATAATTCTTCCTTATCAATTGCTATTTGCCAAGGATTTGTGATATCTAAATTAAAATCAATGGAACATTTGTCAATGGTAGCCTTTACTCAAAAGTTGGAGAGTGAATATAACATTAAATTCTCAAGAAGGTATGTAACGTTTTTGATAAAATTATATCGCCTTTCTCAAGCTAACACAAAGCTTCAAACATGTACTTTAAGTATATTCTTTGTTTTCAAAAACTTTAAGTATTTTGAAGATTATTTTGAATTTGAAAAAGAGGAACAGTTGCTTCAAATTAGCTCAGGGATATTTTCTTCCCAAGAATCCAATCAAACATCTGATATGACAACTGGACTAACGCAGCAATTAGAGACACAACATATACAGGAGCACCAAACACAAAATGAGTAGTATGTATTGTCAATCATTTTATGTAACAGAATAGAAAAATGGAATGAGCATTCGCAGCTTATAAATGAAACAGTGGTTGCTTTTTCTTATATTGTAAGACTTTGCTATATTATGTGAGTAGCATGCATTAACATTTTATTTTGTGAGACGGAATAAGAGAATGGGAATGAGCATTCGCAGCTTATAAATGAAACATTCTTTATTTTTTCTTATACTGTGTGTCCTCTAGCATATTATTTGACGTACTGGTGTGTATTGTCAATCATTTTATGTAACAATAGAAAAATGGGAATGCCATTCCCAGTTTATGAATGTAACATTTTTCTAGATGTCATATATTTACTTTGTAATCTAAACTACTTGCACATATATGTGAATAAAATATTTCAAAAAGAAAAAAGAATGTGTTTTCATTTTGCATTAACCGCTACCTGTTAAAGAAATATTATTAGTCACATGATATATTTTAAAAACCTGAAAAACGTCTAAACTCATGAATTTGAAATTCTCAACTTTTATGATTTTTGGTGTCCTTGAACGGTCATGATTTAAGCAATGAAAATCGAACCGAAGGTTCTAGGGCTTCGCCCGATTGTAATTCTCAAATTTGAGATTTTGAAAAATTTGAAAATTGGGTATTTTAAAAAACGCCCAAATTCATGAATTTATGTCGTTTTTAAAGATACTATTTTTTTGAATTTTATGGTGTCCTGGAACGGTCTAAATTCATGTATTTAGGTCTTAAAAACCTGAAAAAGGGTCTAAATTCATGAATTTATGTCGTTTTTAAAGATACTATTTTTTTTGAATTTTAGGTGTCCTGGAACGGTCTTTTGCCCATTACTCACTTCCTGCGAAGCACAACCTGTTTCATGTTTTCTATGAATTACTTCTTGGTGGATCTTTTTTACAAGAATATTTCTCTCATTTCTGTGGTTTTCTTTGTAATATTGGAAGCTGCAACTCAATTTTGCCTGATAGAGAAATAAAATTGTTCAGTGATTTCTCAGCTTTCACGTAAAATTGCTTTTAAAATATCATCGCAATCAAAAGTAATTGTGAAGTGTACAAAGATCAGTACATAAGAGAATTATATCATTATACATTTTGAAATCAAGAGTATGTTTTGTGAGGTTATATACAGCATATTAATACGCAGACCTTACGTAAAATTAAAGATCTGAGATTAAATGAAAAGAATTTTAAAAACAACTTCAACTTAATGCGAGTTAATTGCACGATTTGCCTCTATATTCTGTATTCTATTATTCCAGCCATGTGCATGATTATTGGATGTAAAATTAGACGTACACCATTGTCCATCAAACATTTTAATCCTGACATCGACAAAATATTTGGGAACGCCTGCTGTAGAGTGAGATATTTCTACAAAATTATCGAAGCAATAAGGCTGTCAACACAGTCGTCATCTCAGCATTATTCAGATGCATTTGCAGGACATCCAAACGCAAGTACTGTTCACTTGTGACAAAGATATTACAAGGCACAGTGAAGTGCATGAAACTTAATAATCACTGTAAGAAATCTCAATTAAACGTGTTTGATATTGACTTACTTGTTTATGAAGGACAAGAGGCGCGAACGAAACAGACGAAACGACGAGAGACGTGACAATGAGAGAGTCTCTCGATCAGCTGTGCGCATATTGAACGTCGTGATCACGAGGGCACTTAGTCCAATAGAAAGGCTTTAAAATTTCCCTGATCGCTATCGAACCATCTTGCCTTTCATTTTGACGCAAACCCTCTATTTTCGTGGAATGATGCAAATGAAACATCAGCATTTGATTGTCATTCAATTCCTAAATCTGCTCTCCACAAATTTTAATTCATCAGAGAAAGACGGCAAATGATGCACGAAAACAGTAATGCGACTGTTCATCGACTAAAATTGAACCGGCAAAAAATTAAACCGATTTAATTAAATCGATCCAAGTCTTTACCCGAGAGCTCTGTTGCTCGCCATTTACTTGCCAACGGATGTGACCTCTCAGGTATCAGAGAGCGTTTTAAGATTTTGTGTAGATCCGATGTCAGAAGTGTGCTTTGTTTCACGGAGGCTCTGGCCATTCAAGCGATTGCTCCTGACCTGTGCATCCAGAAGCAGTTTGTGATTGGCCTTGGGTTGTCATGGCAATAGCATTGATTGCTGTCCACTTACCATCCATGTTATTGTCCTTGTCTCACACTGCATGTTATTAAGTTATATTCCTCTGATTAACACCAGTTCCGCGTCAACACACGACTTAGAGCGGACAAAAGGCCTCATGTCATTTTAGCTGTTACTTTTGTTGAAGACATCTGTAGCCTTTGTAATAAATGTATGTAGAATGCAAGCGTGGTATCGTATACCGAAAGTGTTTTTCACCAGAAGTCACGTACAGAAAACAAAATTGTGCGCGTATTTCCGACAACTGTAAGACATCATGAATAGAAATCAAGTGTGGTAACGCAAATGACATGAATCACCCTAAGCACATTATGTAACTGCATGAAATAAGCATGAATGTAAGTAAACGAACCATCACCGAAAGTAAATAAAGAGTGTATCAGCTATTACTATGCAAGGAAAAATAAGTACAATGTGACAATATCGTAAAATGATAACAGAAAAGAAAACAAAGGATATATCAGATCAGATCATCAGTCAACAACTTTGCCTTGAAATATATGAATCGGTCCTTTGCACTTTCCTTTCTATACAGATTTAATTATTCTTGTTTCAAGTTTGTCCAAAAGCGGAACAAAAGTCATAAATTCTCTCGATAAATTTATTGGCTAAATAAACGATAGGTTATGATGCAATCTGACAGGGCCTTCGGCTTTCAGTGCTTTCTCTCGGTCGATGTTTAATGCTAAACGGCAGCCTGTGTGAAGGTTTATAAAGAGTTGAGTGATGTTAAGACGAGTGTGCTATGCGCGTCAAATGTGAGGTGATTGAAATGTGAAGACAAACTGTATTGCGGTAGTTTGGGCTGACGCTGTGTGACTGCTTTTGATTAAGTAAATGTTGTGTGATATCGAGTTTAGCAATGAAACCGACCTGAAAATCCCCGATGTCGCCTATGTCGTTGTGCTTGTTTCTAGGCTTATGCAAGGCACTACTAATTGATTTATTATTAATCGCTATTTTGTGCTCATTGTGCATAGTTATAGACTTGCGAGCGGTTTTACCGATATAAAATTCGTTGCAAGATTAGCATGTGTATTTATACACTACGAACTTGTCATTACAAGAGTGTTTGATTAATTGCGAACAAATGTCACAGTCACAATTAAATGTATTTCTATATTTTTTATTATTAAGATACTTAGCTGAATGTTTGCCGTAATCGCTAGCAATTTTGATGGGCAAATCATACTTTTAAATGACTTTATTTATTAATTTATTGCATTTGTCGCCAGTGTATGGTACTTCAAGTGTACTCTTATCAGTAGTATTATTTTTGTTTTGATTTTTCTTGTTTTTTTTTCGCTTGCAATCACCTTCTTTGTAGCCGCTTTCTTTTAGTACGAGCGTATCATAGACAAAGTTGTTAAACTCTCTTGAGTTGTGAAAATCGCTACAGAGCTCTTCTATACTAGATATCCTATTTCTGATGAAGTTAGTCTTAACATGCGCGGAACGAAGGAATCCTTTGTAAGAGTGATATTGCAATGACCAGACTAGTGGTGCCAAGAGCATTTGACTCGTTGGTCTACAATTTTTATCTTTAGATCTAGGAACATTAGCCATTCCTCAGGCTGATGAACTTCTACAGCAAATTTTACGTTTTGTTTTATAGAATCAAATGCCTCCAACACCTATTCAAATAAAGTTTCGGTAAATTCTATGGGACCAAAGATGATATCATTTATCTATCGCTGGAATATTGAGGGAGAAAAATTTAGTTTATTTAAAGCATTAGTTTCTATATGGCTCATAAAAATAACCGCGAACGATGGTGCAAAATGAGCACCCATGGGAACTCCACGTATTTGCTTATAAAATTTATCCTAGTATTTGCAACAGAAAAAATTTTAGCATTTTTCTATATTATCAATTGCGATGCCAAAACAGTCAAATCCAGAATAAAGAATAGTATTCCACGAATCCTCCATGTCATGACAACTTGGAGAAGTAATATAGTTAATTGAATTGGCAATTCGATGGGTTGCCATCACTAAAAGCTAAGCTTTATTATAATGATAAGATTTCACATCACAAACTACTTGCCACTGAAAGAACAAAGCATCACAATCTTAGAAACTGATCATTATTAACTTTAATAAAATATGTAAATGTCCACATTACTATTACTACTCAGATTCAAGAAATGACGCAAATTGTGAATCATAAAATCATGCCGTTGAAAATTGAAGCAAAGAAACTCTCACCTATTCCTTGAAGACTTGCATTGACTTGCATTATGATGCAGTTCATGAAATTTCTTAGATCATCAGCTTGATTTCCTCTTGTCAGCAAATATTCATTCCTTTTGATGCCAACTTGTTTCATACTACTTATAAAGGGGCTTCATGTCGGTAGTATATAAATTTGCAAAAATTCAGCAATTTAAAAGCTGCTCAAATAGTTTTTTGGACCAAAGGAACGTAATCTCCGTAAAAAACTGAATCTTTTCATATAGAAATTTTCAGTGTATACAGACAGTCTTTTGAGTCGACACTCTACCTATATATGCCTACTCTATGGCGGTGGCGTCGTTTCCGTGCCTACGAGGCCTTCGCCGCATACCCAAAAATAATTATTTACGTTAAAAAAAACAAAGGTTCAAATAGTTTTATTTTTTTGTTTTTGAGAGTATTCTTACATTTACAACTGAACATACACTTTACAGTTTCAAGTCACTACTCTCAAATCCGCTCCTAGCGTCAGCGCTCATCTGTTAACTGCAGTTATCTTCAAGGGATCACACAATGCGCTGAGGTGTGCACTGCAAATCACAGAGATTTGTGTGTTTGTGTGATGTGTGAAGCGTGTGCGCTTAGCTCGATGGTTAGATTCGTCTTCTCCCGATAGAAACGAAGAAGCAAATACATTGCAACAATGCAAGAAAAGATCTATTTATAAATTCTTAGATTCAGATATCTGAATGCGCAAATTTTCCCTATTCGTGGCTTCGCCAAATTTTGGAGAAGATGATGACGCGTTGAATCGTCGTGTCTGCGTTCATCAATGGCTGAATGTCGGATCGGAAGGTGAGAAGCCGCTAAAAGATGCAGCTATGAAGTTTCCATAATTGATGTGTGATTCAATCAGAGATAATGATTCAGGGCATATTGGTGATACTATGTTTATCACGGCGATTTCCACAGTGGTTATTTTCTACACCGGCCAGTCGTCCGATGGATTGTGCAGAAAACTCAAAACATCGTACACGAAGTTCATGGCATTGAAATAAAACTAAACCACTATCAAGAGATATAATATGAGGAGGAGCACAAAAAGCAATTTAGCAGCCCTAAATTTGAAACATGTAAGTGATTGACAGGCCATAATAAACACAACAGAGTCTTGCTTTGGCGAGAGCTTCCTCGAGAGTGAATTTTCTCTATAGTAATCTGACCAAGGCGATCAAGCGTCATGTGAGAAATCAACATCATATTTTCATTGTTATTTAACTTTTAAAATCTTGGGAAAACAGGAGTCGCGTTGACGAACAATCAGCTTAGGATGAGGCTGTTCAGAAAAAGAGGCTGTCACATAGGACTCACAGTGAATCACAATTCACATGCAGAATAGTCAAAATTGGGTAGCCTATGGACTTCAGTGTACCTTTCATTTAAATATCAGTATCTATTTCCCATTTAATTTCATTTCATTCTGTAATAATGGATGCCAGCATGACTTGAATGTTCATGTACTTGTACAAGTCTTCGAAAATTCTCTGAAATTAAGATAGTGTCAAATTAATTATTTTATGCAGTGCATGCTGTCTGCTGCAGAAATATAGGAATCCACTATGGAGCGAAGGCCTATGGTCTGGGAGCACGCGACGCCACTGCTCTATGGTATAGATATTTCCTCTTCGCTCCAAACGCATTTGCAGGACATCCAAACGCAAGTACTGTTCACTTGTGACAAAGATATTACAAGGCACAGTGAAGTGCATGAAACTTAATAATCACTGTAAGAAATCTCAATTAATGTACGTGTTCGATATTGACTTACTTGTTTATGAAGGACAAGAGACGCGGCCGTATGCAATTGTGTATTATTGTCAACAGAAGTAGTGACAATGAGAGAGTCTCTCGATCAGCTGTGCGCACATTGAACGTCGTGATCACGAGAGTATTCAGTCCAATAGAACGGCTGTGATATTACCAGTTCGCTATCGAAATATCTAACCTTCCATTTTGACGCAAACCTTCTATTGTCGTGGAATGATGCTAAATCTGCTCTCTACGAATTTTGATCCTTAAGGGAAAGAGGGCAAATGATGCACAAGAACAGTAATATATTTCAAATCGTGGTGACTTTGAAAATGTCATGTATAACGTGTTTTGCAATTGCATGCATTGGTCGCCAAAGGGTCTAAAGGGAAAATATACCAATTTTCAAAAGACCCGAAGATCTTGGAACGAAGGAACACGAAACTAAGCAAATTCCCTTACGGAAAATCCAAATAGAAATTAGATTATTGAAAGTCCAAATGCGTATAAATGCAAATTTAATTCATAACTTAGAGCTCCATACCCTGATATAGAGTAAGATGCTATATAGACTAGCAGATCTATGGCTGCAGGAGAAAGGAAGATTAAAACCGATAATTTTCTTTTACTTCAATAAACAGAGAGTGCTGTATGAATTATGACCAAATGTCAACCAAAATTGCAAATGACGATGTGCACCAAACTGAAGAAACTAAAGTCATAAGGAATGAATTATGTGGCTGCATAAAGCAAGGTTTCGGCCCCCAGCTTACAAGCTCCATCACATGAAAGGGCTAGGCCCACCAATTCGAATGAAAAATAACCAAACTTATTGATGAGAAACCTTTTTCTTGAGAAGGACTTGATGCAGAAATTAGCAAGTGGATTAGCTTCATGACACCTATTCTCATGAGGATTGAAAATGCCGTTAGCTCTAGATACAAAGGTGTATGGATTTGAAGAAAATCTAGCAAGCCTGATAGGTTGGGCAGCGAACATATTCAAGCGTCAATTGGCGTAGGTCTATTATTTTGCGGAAAAGTATAAAGAGCCACTGGAAAACTGAACTCGTCAACCTCATGCCCCGGCGCTGCAAGAGTCATTTCCTTGGATCTTGAACTCAATGTCCAAATAATGCAAGCATTTATCATTGTTCCTTTTCTATACCAACCAAAAGATTATTTGGATGGATTTCAATGGGAATTTTATCGAAGTGCTTATAATTGAAAACACAATGTCGTCGACTTGCCTAATTGTGAGAGAAGTTTGGCCAAGATTAATTTCTTGGCAGCAAGAAGACAGGAAGAGATCAGTCAAGAGAACTGGAATTCTCACATATACGAGTATAGGAATACCCCAAATTTGTTTAAAGACATTCCCTCCTAAGGTGCACTGTAAATCGCTGGATACGACAATTACATACAAACATATGCCAAAATCACATAAAATTTGAAACTAACATTTGATACGAGATTCTCGCATGCTTACAGAGATCTGGTATGTTTTTCACACGAAGCCACACTTACTTTCGCATGTGATTGGTATATGTAGCGATACGAACTATTCTATCTGTGATTGGCTGTTTTACACTGAAATGCGAGTTGTTGGTATGTTCTATATACGAGACCCGATGCAAATTCATCTTCATTCGTATACCTCTGGTATGTAGAGTTTTAAGTTACATAGCAAAAAAATATATATTACATACTTTTTTAATAATAATTTACATATTAATAGCTTTCTTCAGTAATACCAGTTCGGGAAATTTTCTTTTTGATAGTGTGGTATTTAACTAGATTAGATTTAGTGTGAATTTTATGCTCTACGAGTATGTTGTCGTTGCGACTTGTCAAGCAACTTTAACAGGACACTTAGTTGGCTCTACTTTATGAACAAGCTGATTAATATCAATTCATTCAAACTATTTTACTCGTGCAATCATGTTGACTTATATATCTCAAACATAACTATTTTTACGTTCATAAACTATAATGTGTTTTTATTTCGGTTTGATAATATGCTTAATTTCAAAATTGCGTTGATGGTTGAATACTTATTGATTATTTATGAAATGCTTTAGAATTACATGAACTAAAATCGAATTCAGTATTGAAAGTATGACTTTTGAATGTCACTATCTCACTACTTACAAAACAGTAATAACATTAGTGTGATCTTTTTTGACAAAAGGCCTTAAATCAAGATACTTTAGACACAATGGATGCTTTCTTTTAGCATTGTGCTGGTATGGCTTTAGTATGTAAAGCATACCACATTTGAAATAACATACGAAAGCATGCAAGTATATACGGAATTATACCAAAAAATATTCTGGTATGAATCCTTCGTATGTGATTGGTATTGAGCGATTTACAGTGTGGTTACTAGGATAAATCAGTGGAAGTTAGCAATTGTGGTTTGCGCCATGAAACAATATGACTCTTCGACGGCATCTAATTATGATAGCATTAAATTAATATTTACATTAATTACTAGTAATTAATGTATGTAGTAATTAATTTAGTAATTACATTAATGCTAGTATTGAAGATCACAGTGATGGATTCTTTTCATCAACATTCGTTGCTATTGTATTACCCACAAGATCAGCAGTCCCTGTCTGTATAATACAGTTTCCGTCTGCGCGATATAAATATACACAGAACTCATGCAGAGCTCAAAGTGGAGTGCTTCCAACCACCAAATGCAGTGGATTGCCGATCTTTCAGAGCAGCTCCTTAAGAAAAATGGAGCACAACGCCTTCAACCGACAAATTTTGCGGATTTGAGAGCTTCAAGATCAGCTCCTTTAAACAAAAGGAACGGACCGCCACCAACCGAAAGATGTAGTGGATTGAAGAGCCTCCAGATCAATTTCTTTTTGACTGCTGGAGCGTACCGCTTCCAACTGACAGATGTTGCGGACTGTTGTGGATTGCAGAGCCTGCAGAAGAGTTGCAGTAGACAAATGGAGCGGAGCGTATCCAATAGATATCCAATGATATCCAGGTCTGTGGATCGTGTTTGTCCGACAGATATATCCAACCTTAAAACGGAAATATCGCGCTGTGTAAACGAGATCGACTCTTGGCTGAAGTCAAATAAACTGCGCCTCAACGCGCAAAAGACGAAGTTGATGTGGTGTGCCACGAGACAGCGCCTCGACGTGCGTCACCAGGAAACAATCCTCATCGTCGACCACTTCGTCCGCCCAGTTTCGTCCATTCGCTGTCTTGGTGTCATCATTGATTCCACTTTTTCATTCGCATCCCATGTTTCCACAACTGCATCATCGTGTTTCGAAATTCTTCGACAAATTAAATCCATTCGTCGCTCTATAACGCGCTTTCTGACAATTCATTCATCTTGTGACTTCGCTCGTCTTCCCAAGGCTTGAGTACTGCATTTCCGTTCTTTGTCGTCTGCCGTACTACAGAATTGCCCGCCTTCAAGCGGTGAAAAATGCCTCAGCTCGCCTGGTTTTCGGTCTCCCTAGACACACTCATATCACACCAGCATTGAAAAACTTGAGATGACTGTCAATAAGATCCTCAATCGATCTGCGTCTCGTCACCCTCGCATTCAAATGCACACATGGTATTGCTCCTGAATCCCTCAGTGAGCTGCTTGTTCCTGTCAGCTCACTTGCACATCGCTCTCGCCTCAGATCCACTTCTACGAATTCGCTTGTAGTGCCAAGAACACGTCTAATATCGGTCGCCAATAGGCTCTTCTCCGTAAAAGCCTAACAAGCGTGGAGCAACCTTCCGTCTTCCGTCACCTCTCAAGGAACTCTAAGGCTACTCAAAGTCGCTGCTAAAGACTCTTTTCTCACGTGAATCCGATGATAGCAATAGAAAAACCTCTCCCGAGTGAAAATTACTGCCGATGTATGAATATATAAAATTCAATAAAATATTTGTGCCGACGTTTCGCGTCCAGACGCTTAGTCGTGGCAGAAGTAGCACACATAATGAAAGAGTGATTTACAAAACTCTAATTCTCGTTGCAACAGTCTCGTGACGCCTGTTCATCAAAGGTTGATGGTAATTAATTAAACGAGCTTCCACCAAACTTGCCTCAACCGAATCACGCACACGCTTTAAAATTTCTACATTAAAATCGTCAATGCTATTGACATTGCTACAAATATTTCTATGATCGCTTAAAGCGCTAGAATTGTTTTTATATTTAATACTGTTTTTGTGTTCGTTATATCTTAAATGAAATGGACGAGCAGTTTTACCGATATATTGGCCATTGCAAAATTTGCAAGTGAATTGATAAATTACACAAGTCACCTCACAGACATAATAAGAAGGCAATTTGTCACATAGGTCACAATTATTGTGCTTATAGATCGGTCTGTGACTGAACACATTACGGAGCTTTTTATTACCGGTACTAACAAAATTGATATCTAATTTGTGCTTGCGAATACTGTAGTTTATTTTTCTTATAAGACTATCACTAACAAAAGGAAGTTTTAGAGCACACTTATTAGTTTTAGAGTCTCACGTGAATGACTGCTGCGTTTTCTTGCGATTTTTTTTTTGCAACCCATTCTTGTGCAAAGGCCTTAAAGTTTTGTGATGCCTTTTATAATAAACTATTATAAAAACTAATTTATGTAATGGATAGAGGATGGCTATGCGATTCTCTGGGATATAGAGAGGGAAATTATTTGATGAATCCCGAGGGCTTTAGCCCGATAATTTCACGAACTATGTCCTAGAGAACCGCATAGCCCTCTATCCGTTATAAAGTATGCCAGATTATTAGAACCATAGATATCTTTGATAAAATCCCTCTCTACCAAGATTTTCCCTGGGAACTAATTTTATCAAATGTAGAAGGGATTCTGAAATACGATTCTACAACTGCAATAATCTGGTATACTTTATTATATAATTATAAAATTATTAAATAATTATTAAATATTATATTATATAAGCTATTTATAATAACATACCTTTTATAATATAATTCGTCATTTATTGATAATAGGGGAATGTAATCCTTCTGACCTCGCTTTGGATCGCGATATCACAGCTTTTTTGTCTTAGATAATGATATTAGAATGAAATTAGAAAAATATACAAAATTGAAGCAGTCAACTCATGTGGGAGTAATGTCTTTGACCAAAGTAAATTTCTAATATTTGTCCGTCATTCAAGTCCGGAATTCAAGGTCGGAATTTAAATTCAAAGCAAAAATTCATAAAGATGATCATGAATACGGAGAATTGATTGTAGTACTAAATTGCATTGCTAAGAATTGCTTTATATCCGAAGCATCAGCTTTTTGTGTGCCTTTGCCAACTCTACAGATAAACTGGAAGTATTTTGAGTGCAACGGACGCTCATGACTCAATCACTTTTCATATGATATTCTTGTACAATGTGTGATAGATAGGCAAGATCAAACTTCACGACCTGAAAATATGATAATAACTTCCTTGAAACGCATAAAAAAATAAAGATAAATATCAAATGTCCATAATTGACTGAGTCGTGGCTTCACTCTGACATTGAGGACTCAGTTCTTTTTATCTACACACTTTTTCGTGATGACCGACTATGTAAAAGAGGAGGAGGTGTTTGTTTATGGGTGCAAACCCAGTTTATATCCAATGTGATTCATCCCTGTCTTGACAAACCTTCATTTCTAGAGTGTTTGATACTTCCGCTGGGCACTCCTAATATCATATGTTTTATCAGGTACATTCCTCCCGGTCTGTCAGTCGAAAGACATCGTATAATTTCTATATTTCTAGTTACTAATAGTAACATGTCCTCAGACTTGAACAATTTAAGCACAATTTTAGTCACGCTTCTAGTGACTAGGACAGATTGTTGGAATATAATCCTGATCAATCCTTCATTATTAGTGGTGATTTCAATGACTTTCAAACTGATTTTTTCTCAGTTAAGTTTAGTTTTGCAAATAAAATTGTTCTAAAAACGAGAATTTCATCGATTCTTGATCATATTTGGGTAGCCCATGAATTGGACACATTGTGTGAAGATTGAACGTGTTCTGGTTCACCCCCGTTTAGTAGCTCATACCAGAATTGCGTGGTTTTGAGTCCTCAGAATCAAATTAATGAGTATATTTTTGAGGGGTCTGCTTTGGCTTGGGACTATCATTCGTCAAATATTGTGATGTATAACGACTTCCTGTCCGCACTTGATTTTGATTCTCTTTTAAGATGTGAAGAAAATGTCAACAATATGTTCATGAGCTTCTACGAGTGCCTTAGCAAGGCTATGAATCTAATTCCTCGTGAAAATGTCGTAATGTCAAATCGAGATAAAGCCTCGGTTACCCCGTTGTTGAAATCACTTATCAACAAAAGATTGAACGATTACAGAGCTAAGAAATGGGATCTTTTCCAGCACTACAAAGAAAAGCTAAAAGAGGCTAAGCTGATGTGGGCAAGCCGAGAATTCAACAAGCATATATGGAATTTGATAAATTATGTTCGCCGTTGAAAAAGAGTGGAATGGATAACATGATTCACATGATGAGTGGAATTGAGCAAACTGTTGTGGCCTTGTCTCGTGAATCTTTTTCCAATTTCAATCACAACGATGTTCCCCTGCAATTAGTCAATGACGGCGACTTCAGTTGGGTGATATCAGCGGAGGAAATTTTCTTGAAGCTTACAAATCTGAGTACGAAGAAGTCATCCGGACCCGATTGAGTCCCTCCGCGTCTTTTAAAATAAGGCGCTTATTGGCTATGCAATCCCCTAGCGATGATATTCAACCGTTCGATTGTCGAGAGAAGTTTTCCATCAACCTTCAAAATTGGAAGACTACCTCCAGTGCCAAAGAAATCACACCCGACGATTAAAGACCTCCGACCAATATCTGTGTTATCGGTTATTTCCAAAGTTTTCGAGCAACTCATTTTAAAAGAGATTTTATCTGATTGTATGTTGCTCAACAACACGCTTTTCGTCCTGTTGGTTCAACCACCAACGCTCTGATTAGTATTGTTGATAATACTATGACATCATGTCTTCATTCTTCTGATGTTTCTGCTGTACATTTGTACTCACTCGATATATCGAAAGCATTTGATACTTTAAGCCAGAATGGCTTATTGAATTATCTGAACTCGGCTTGTTTTGATCATAGTGTTCTGTTATGGTTGAAATCCTACCTCAATAATCGAAAACAGTTTGCTACTTTGTACAATATTTCAGGTCCCCTGTTTGATGTTCATTCAGGCATCCCGCAGGGATCAGTGATGGGACCACATCTGTTTGCTTCCTATATGGGTCTCCTCTCATCAAAAAGCTTGAACTCGACCTTTGTCATGTACGCTGATGATGTCAATGTAATAGAATCCGGAACTTCAAATTTTGTTTTTGGCGTACCCATTTTTTTGAGTCTGTGATTTCTGAAATGTACCAAGCTCTGAATAAAAAGGTCTGCTGATCACGATTGTTCGCGTGATGTTTATCATACAGCATCTACATGTAAATATGTAAAAAGAGAATACGTGGATATTTTGGGGTTTGTGATAAACGAGAAACTTACATGGGACGACCAGATTTTATCAGTGTTGATGCGTGCATCTCAGCACCTGTATATTTTGAGAGTGCGTAAGAAGACACTTTGTGTCAACGGTTTCAAAATTGTGCGCAAGTCCTAGATTTTATCGTTTTTCGTTTACGGATGTCCAATCCACGGTGAACTTCATTCAAAGCACGTGCTTATGTTAGAGTGATTACAAAACCGAGCACACGCTTTGATTTGTGGATCTCGTTGTCGATGTACAGATTTTGAAAGTATTCAACATGTTTTTGATAAAGCTACTATCGATTGCTTTAGAAAATGTGAGCGAAATATTAATCATCCTCTTCATCATTTGATTCCTGAGAGACTGAGATACAGTTTTTATTTGTGTTTGCTTCACTGCAGAACTGAAAGAAGTCAGCTCGCATTCACTCCGTGTGAATGTCTACTTGCATATTTTGAATAACTGTCTCTTGCATATAAATTGTATGTACATATTATCTTTGTATTTTCGAACTATCTGCATGATTTCCAATCTGTTATGAGTAGTACTTACTTATTCATTTCAAACAGAGCGCTTGGAGACCCCGTTCATTATCAATTTCTAATGATTATTGGTCGACATAATTGATAAACAAAATCATCGAAATCTCAATTAAAATCTTCAGTGAGGTTGGTGCTTACGTGGAATCAGTGTTTCTTTTCGTGTGCGAAAATATTACTTCATTGTGAAGTATATCGTAGAGAAAATTACTTCATTTGAAAGATATTTACTTCCTATAATATGTAAAACAAAAGTGCAGGCATATCATAAACTTTTCGAATTCCTCATTTTCGTAGAAGAAGTAAAACGGCAATGCGGTTCGCATGTTTGTGAATGTTAATTAACAAAAAGTGCACTATCTGAACTTCAACAATCAACTTGAACTATCATGAGTTGAAAGCGTCAAATTCATCGCTGTCTATATCACTTACAGTATCACCAATTTATATACAGTAGTATCCTGGCTGAACATTCACTTTTCGTACGAAGGAGAGATGCTGTCGATTAAGCAAAGTGATAGAATTGTTGATAAATGGAATTTTGCTTTTGATTTGTGTATTATTATTCGGATTTTCGGAAGAACTTCATAGTGAAATAATCCAGTCGAATATTATACTTCATTTCATTGTTTTTTGCTTCTTTACGCACGTTTTTACGTTTAAGAAAACACTTCGTGGAATCGTTCTTTTAATAGCGACAACAAAGTGACATTGGTGTCATCTGTTATTGTCATGGTTTTATATCGTCTTCCCGATGACTCTCGAAGCATAAATGAGTGGTCCAAAACGCTATTGGTGTCTATAAAGAAAGTTGACTTTGTCGAAAAGAAGCTTATTATCATGGGGAATTCAACATTGATTTGCTTGAGACCAGTGACTCAAAATCTGCTATCTACTAAGCTCGTAGATCCAACACGAATTACCGATGAATGCTCTTGACCATGTCTATACCTCGGATTTAAATGGGATAAGGAAATCGCGAGTTATCCAGTATACTGTTAGTGAAATAGCGGCTACGACGTGTTGTGACAGACGCATAAGTTTTCAACGGAGTCAAACTAAAAAAAACAATTGACAACTTATAATATATTCGCAACGTGTCGCAGACCTGCTGCTTCCTCAGGCGTTAGTATTAAATAATAATTGTCATTTAATACCGTATACTGTTAGTGATCACCTTCTTACCTTCGTCACTCTCCGTCCATCGTCTCCACCACCACGTAGAGGAGGAATAACCTAATATCGAAGGATGAAGGACTTCGATGCAAATGCCTTTAAAGCTAACCGTCTAGCAGCTCCATGATCTCTCACACAAACATTTGATGATGTAAATGAAAATCTTGAAGTCTGGTACGAATTATTTGACTCATGCGTTGATATGCATGCTCCAATTAAATCCAAGCGCGTTAAACATCTTCATTTTCCGGAATGGTGGAATGAGGATACAAATGATGCAATTGAACAAAGGAACCAGATTGATAAAAAGCGACATCCAGATGATTATAGAAGTTTACGCAACAAAGTCTTATCCATAAAACAAAATCTAAATTTTACATGTCGCCATTAAGCAACTAAACTCGTCAATATCAGATTTCTGGCGCTACTTTCGCGATCTGTGCAGCATGGATAAAACTGACAAACGAAGATGCAAGTCTATTTCTTTTGATGGAAGGATATATACTGATGACTGTTGGAGAAAATAAATAAACTGTTCTAGAATTATAGATGCGTCCACGGAAACCCGACTTTTCGCTTTGCTTAAGCTGATGAGATTAGAATGGACAATAACGTTTCAACCGCTCTTTTAGGTACCGATCATGCCGGATATTAAGGAGAATCTAATGACTGAAGCATGCAGAAGTTGTAGATTCTTGCTGTCGTTGAAAGCGATCTGTCCTAAGCGATTTTATCAACATAATAATAATAATAATATGTTTATATTCAAAATGAAAATCTCAGCTTTCACATAAGGTACATATACACAAAGAAATTGAAGAAATTATTCACAGTAAAGCACCAATTAATTATGCAGTAGATAACTGTCCTCAATGTCAAATACACAATACATCTTCAAGGGGAGTGCCACCCTTGATTTGATTGGAAGCAAGTGCGCAAAGATGAATAAACGATTTGGCACGACGGGCAGAATTTGATGTAGGGATCTCAAAATGACCTGAGTACTTTAGTTTTCGAGGCACCATGGAATGAAGTATGTGGTCTGGGTTTGACATGTCACAGAACAACTTTAGAGCATGGTCACGTCGCCGAGACCAAAGAGGAGGGAAGTCATTACACGTGCAAAATGTGCCGCAAATTATGCTATGGGCAGCTTTCACAATCTTTTCCATCTGTAAAGCGTTCTTCTTACTAATCCCGAGGAATAGGGGGCTACAGCATTCCAACACACTCAAGATATAGCAGTAATACAACATTTTGAGTTCGCTTTTGAAAGGAAGCGACGCAGCGTTCGCAGAACATAGAGTCGTTGAGAGGCCTTCTTACAAACTTGTTTTGTATGCGAATTCCAGTTCAACTTTTCATCATAAGTTAACCCCAAAAAACGCATCTCTTGAATAATGTTGCGTACGGGAATGATTTCTGCGGATACTGAAGGTTTGCGAATTATCAAAGATTTCGTCTTGGAGCAATTCAAAGTCAGTCCGTGGTTTTTACACCACAATTCCACATGTTTACTCTCTTTGGCTAAAAGTTCATTGATATCTTCATTATCTGAAAAAGATATCATTACCAGCACATTGTCCGCAAATTTGATAATTTGATTTCTTTTGTCAGTTGATCTCAAGAAGCCCATATGTGCAGCGAACAAGAAGGGTGATATGACTGAACCCTGGGGGACTCCAGAGGACACATGAACAAATTTGGTCGTAATATTATTGTATATTATATATATATATATATATATATATATATATATATATATATATATATAAGACTACACATAAGGAGAAAATGAGTACAGCGGTGAATCTTTGCAAAGTACATTGATTAGCTGTCGGTATCTTCCCATCGTCAACCACTGGAAGCCACTATCGCTTAGGCACCGCTGTTATGACATGTCCACGACGTTCCATTGTTTTCAATGGCTGCATCTACGTGTAACTCAGCCTTTTTCTGATTCCGTAAGAAAAATGCCTCTAAACGAAACATTCGCTTTCTCACGAGACCGCGTCACGTTGTCTCACGAAACCGCGTCCATCAAAATCAGCGGGAAATTAGTTTCTTTACCACCTGTCAAGATAACTGTCAAATGAGTATTTCCTAATTTGAAATGTTAGAAGCTGATAATGCAAAATGACCATTATGAGTCAATTGCTTGACAGTAATTTTAGATTAGGCGTCAAATATATTTGACAGAAATCATTGCATCAGTTGGTTTTGAATAAAGAAAAACAGCGGCGCAAGTATTCCAGGGCGTCATCGCGTCTACACCGACTGAAAAAAACCTGGAAGCATAGAGTAGGTGTATATAGGTAGAGTGTCGACTCAAAAGGTGTCTGTATGCAGTGAAACTTTTTGTATGGAAATAATCAGTTTTAACGTAGAATGCGTTCCTGTGGTCCAAAAAATTATTTGAGCAGTTTTTAAAAAACTTAAGTTTTGCAAATTTATATACTACCGACATGAAGCCCCTTCATAAGTAGTATGAAGGAGGTTGGATATCAAAAGGAAAGAACATTCGCTAACATGCATCTCAATTAAGCGGGAATAAACTGCATTATAGTGCAGGCCTCTGCTTGCTCTCTGATTGTGCTTCTCAGCTGTGGTCACGTTTTTAATTCAATTTCAGCTGCATGATTCTATGATTCACAAGGCGTCATTTCTTGAATCTGAATAGTAATGTGGACTCATTAACATCTTTTTAACTTAATTATGATCTGCTTCCATAATTATGATGTTTTGCTCTTTCAGTGGCAGTTTGTGATGAACACGGTTAAGAAAATAATCCTATTATAATAAAGCTGAGCTTATAGTAATATATTTAATAACATATACTAATATTAATATACTAATATATTAATATATTAATATATATAATAATGATAATTAATAGCAATAATATTTGAAAACTATATTGCCCCTCCAAATTCACATGACATGGAGGATTCTATTAGTACTATTCTTTATTCTGTATTTCTGCATTGCTATTATGATCAGATTCGTGTTAATTTCTCCAAAAGTGCAGAACTTTGCAAATCTCAAAGGTGGTACTGGGTCTCGACTCATGCTCATTTAATGAAATCGAAACTGTATACATATTGGAGATTTAATTAATGCTGAGTTACTGCTCTACCTAATATACCTACTCTACACTGTAAATCGCTGGATACATACAAACATATGCCAAATTCATATACAATTTGAAACTAACATTTGATACGAAATTCTCGTATGTGTACAGAGATCTGGTATGCTTTTCATACGAAAGCATGTTTACTTTCGTATGTGATTTGTATGTAGCGATACAAACTATTCCATGTGCAATTGGCTGTTTTACAATGAAATACGAGTTGTTGGTGTGTTTCATATACGAGACCCTATGCAAATTGGTCCTCATTCCCATGCCTTTCGTATGTCGAGCTTTAAGTCATCTAGCAAAAAATTATGTGCATTATATACTACTTTCAAATAACTTAGTCGGTAATATCAATCATATACACTTTTATGAATAGAGTGGTATTTAGAGTATTCGTTCTAGACTCGATTTGCTATGAAATTAATGGCGTGTCATCGTTGCTACTTGTGTAAGAACATTCACACGACACATAATTAACATAATTAGCTCAACTCTATGAACTATGTTGACAAACATCATTTCAATAAAACGATAACTTTCGAGCTATCATGTTGACTTAAATATCTCTCTTGTATAGCAGCATTAACAGGACGTTAATTTAGCCCTACTTTATGAACCAAATCGATAAACATCAATTCATTCAAGCGATATTTTTCGTGCAATCATGTTGACTTATATAGATCTCGAACATAACTATTGTGTGCTCATGAGTTACAATGTGTTTTCACTTCGGATTGAAAATATGCTTGATTTCAAAATTATGCAATGCATGAACGTTGATGGTTATATACTTTTGATTATTTATGAAATACCTTAGACTTACATGTATTAAAATCGAATTCAGTATTGCAGGTTTCACTCTTGAATGTCATTATCTTACTACTTGCAAAACAGTAGTAAGTGCCATGCAACATTAAAGCGATCTTTATTGACAAAAGGCCTCAAATCAAACGAAAAGCATACAAATATATGCAAAAATATCTTGGTATGCATCCCTCGCATGTGATTGGTATCGAGCGATTTACAGTGATAGCTGGAAATTTATGTAACAAGAGCTACATATTTCTAACTTTTGACCTTGTAATATCCAAGTACCATGTTTTAAGATATCTAGGGTGAAATTTCACACAAATTTGCCAAATAGTCTAGCTGTAATCTCAAACAAAATATAGAATGGAATTGCGCATTCCTACCCCGCATTCGGGGTAAGAGTACTGCGCATCAAAGGTTGTTCAAAAAGTCTCCTATATTTTGCTTTGAATATAACATGAACTTATTCTGACTTATATTCCTGTGTAAATAGCATGTTTATGAGAAATTAGTTGCACAATATGAGCTTTTACTAGAAGTCATCAAACTCGTAAAATGCAAATTTCTTTATCAGTTATTGAATTTTCTAAAAGTTTATTCTCAGTACCCATAATTGCATGCAATGTAAGCTCAACACAACTCTTCTCATGTCAATTCATTGATAGATTTGGCAAAAGAACTTTGCTAAATGAACATCTATATTTATAATATAAATGGGCAACTGTAAGATAGCCAAAATGTCATGTTATAAGGTAGCATGCACAAAATTATAAAAAGGCAGAAAATTTCTTGCAAACTATTTATCAGGTCACGACACTTTTACAGGCCTCACCAGAATGATTGCAGCTTGACCTGCATGATTACAAAAGCATATGACAGCATAAAAGAGTAGCACAATAGCTATTGGTCTTTATACCTATAACTCAGAACAATCTAAGAGCACAAGAAACACTTATTCGAAACGAATCAATCCTCATACACCCATTCAATACAGTTTGTGCACTTAAACCATTCGCACATTGATCGTCTGCATGGTTCATTGCAGACCTTACAGAAACTTTCTGATCCAACTGACGGTTTTCTTGCTTCTTCATAATTATTTTTGTCGTTCTTGACGTTGTGGGAATGTCATCAGCCGCTACATCTGTAAATACGGATGCTCTTAATCTGTTCTTGATCTTTTTGGGAGCTGGTCACATCGAGGATATGGTCTAATATCTTCTGGCCGAGCAGAAACGTTCTCATTTTGCTCAGCCGAGGGTTGTTCCAGCATCACGGACGGCTGATCGGGTTGTTCAGAAGGTTGTTCCAGCTTCACAGACGGCTGATCGGATTGTTCAGAAGGTTGTTCCAGCATCACGGACAGCTGATCGGATTGTTCAGAAGGTTGTTCCAGCTTCACAGACGGCTGATCGGATTGTTCAGAAGGTTGTTCCAGCTTCACAGACGACTGATCGGGTTGTTCAGAAGGTTGTTCCAGCATCACGGACAGCTGATCAGATTGTTCAGAAGGTTGTTCCAGCATCACGGACGGCTGATCGGGTTGTTCAGAAGGTTGTTCCAGCATCACGGACAGCTGATCGGGTTGTTCAGAAGGCTGTTCCAGCATCACATCACGGACAGCTGATCGGGTTGTTCAGAAGGTTATTCCAGCATCACATCACGGACGGCTGATCGGGTTGTTCAGAAGGTTATTCCAGCATCACGGAAAGCTGATCGGGTTGTTCAGAAGGTTGTTCCAGCATCACATCACGGACAGCTGATCGGGTTGTTCAGAAGGTTGTTCCAGCATCACGGACAGCTGATCGGGTTGTTCAGAAGGTTATTCCAGCATCACGGACGGCTGATCGGGTTGTTCAGAAGGTTGTTCCAGCATCACGGACAGCTGATCGGGTTGTTCAGAAGGTTGTTCCAGCATCACATCACGGACAGCTGATCGGGTTGTTCAGAAGGTTGTTGCAGCATCACGGACAGCTGATCGGGTTGTTTAGAAGGTTGTTCCAGCATCACGGACGTCTGATCGGATTGTTCAGAAGGTTGTTCCAGCATCACGGACGGCTGATCGGGTTGTTCAGAAGGTTGTTCCAGCATCACGGACGGCTGATCGGGTTGTTCAGAAGGTTGTTTCAGCATCACGGACAGCTGATCGGGTTGTTCAGAAGGTTGTTCCAGGTCCACGGACAGCTGATCAAGTTGCTCACTGTTAAAGGTAAGAACTCGTCATCGCCGAAGCCATGGAGTCTAAGGGTTGTTTGAACACTGTTGATTTGAACCTCTTCCGTGCGATTTTTACCGTTGATGCTCGTCCATCCGCCTTTGAAGTCAGACTGATGACCTGGAATTGACTGATACATCTACCAGGGTGGTTCGTCATCCAGTTATCACAAGCACGACTGTAATATCTTTTTTTTAATAAACTAAAAAACAGCGATCTAGTGGTTGCATACGGTGGTTTGAATGTGGGGGCAAGGTGAGAAAATTGAAATGATTGGCTCGACAAAACTCTATCCCTTGCAAAGAAAGGTGTGAAACCTGATTGTCCATAATAAGTAAGACATGTTGACTTGCAGTCGGATGAGCATGTCGATAAAAGTGTTGCAAATACTCTGGGAATGATTCTGAGAACATGTATCCCGAATCACTGTATGACATCAACGATCCAAGGGGTGCACCGTTAGTTACATAGGGCTTCAAGCGCTTACGTCGAAAAATAATCACGGGTGGAATGAAGTTGCCTGCAGAGTTCATCGAACTACAAGGGTCGTGGTAACTCCTATTTCTCCTGATACGACTTTGTTCACCGACTTCTTTCCTTTCTGAAACACGACCTATGGTAATCGGTTTGGTACCTTTGAAACACCGGTTTCATTCATGTTGTATATTTGATGAGCTTCGAAGTGATGTTCATCAATCAACTTTTGGAGTAAAATTCTTCACAATTCTCTCTCTCGAGAAGGCTAAGTACGAGCCGAACTTATAGGTTCTGGTAGACGTAAAGATAACTTCCCCTTCTCTTCAAGTGACTTTGTGCCCAATCCACACCTGCTAGTTTCCGCTCTTTATCAAACGGATGATCTCAGTTATTCATTTCAGTGCGTCAAATGCGCACATGTGAATAATTTTCAATTAAATGAAATGAAATGAAATCCGAATGCGTTTCCGCTTTGCAAGTGGCTTCCCTATGGTCAGAGGAGACTATGTGGAAAAAAACAGAAAAATCCATCGAGCAGTTTACTAAAAAATAGCGAAATGGTGCATTTCATACTACGTATATAGTTTCTACTTACTGCGCATCGTCAAAATGAAATCCGAATTTCAAATGCTGTATCGATAAAACGCACCATTCGTGGAAAGTAGCATACATTTCAAAAATAATCATCGATTCGTTATCTGAGAAATTTGATTTTACTTTTAAACTGCTCATAAGTAGTATATTGTAAATATTGCGAGTTTATTACCTTAAGGAAAAATCCGAATGAAAACTCTCCGACGTCAATACATCACTAGAGCCTCGCTTGGGAGGATGCACTTGTCTTATGCAATTCTATCGACCAGTTTTAAAGATATGTACCATGGAATGCAAAAGTATGGATTTTATGACAAATTTGAATTCAAATTTTGACTTATACAAACAATCGGAAGACAAAATCCGAATAGCTAGAAATTCCACAGATGAGTAAATGACTCTATCATAGATAAACTGATGGATTATCAAAAAAAATTAACTTGATCAGCTGTCCGTGGACCTGGAACGAACTTCTGAACAACCCGATCAGCTGTCCGTGATGCTGGAACAACCCTCGACTGAGCAAAATGAGAACGTTTCTGCTCGGCCAGAAGATATTAGACCATATCCTCGATGTGACCAGCTCCCAAAAAGATCAAGAAAAGATTAAGAGCATCCGTATTTACAGATGTAACAACTGATGACATTCCCACAACGTCAAGAATGGCAAAAATAATTATGAAGAAGCAAGAAAACCGTCAGTTGGATCAGAAAGTTTCTGTAAGGTCTGCAATGAACCATGCAGACGATCAATGTGCGAATGGTTTAAATGCACAATTATAAAAAACATTAAGATGAATTACTTGATGTTATATTTGAAAAAGAAATGAGGTCGACTTCCATTACCGTTGGCTTCGAATGGTTCCTGAAAAGAAGTATGGGCACGTAGCAGTCCCACCCCCTCCCCTGCATTTCGAACACTGTTAATTAGGCTTCAGATAAATCAGCTGAGCACCTGTCAATAAATAAGCGTACGAAAGGCAACATTGGACTTGCTTGCATAAATGCACTCATCAGGCTGTCAGCTACATTTTGGTTATAAATGCTGCCCCGTCGGTTTGAAACCTACCGTATTTCTATCACAGTTCTGCATTCACCACCGCAGATTAAAATGTAATAACCCTTCATGTTGATCGTCTGCAGCAGTTTCACAGCAGCACATTGATACGACTGGCCATCTTCATCAGTGAATTTCTTCTGGCTTGTGTTTGTCAGCTGCTCATTTTCACATGCAATCTCAGCCACTTCTTTGCCTTTCACAAAGTTGCGGTATTGAATGATCTCTGTGATCTTTTGATTGAATATTGGCTGAATTGCCGTGCAAACATCCTCAAATGTTGCAAAACCGGGTTGTAGGAGCCTGAGCGAGCATTTTAAACAACTTCTGAACATCTTCAATGCGATTTCAGTGCCCTCAACGGCAGGATGATGCATTTTTGGCTTGAAGATGGAAGGATTGTATATAATGTATAATTTCACTGTAAGGAAAAGGCATAAAATTGATAAATTTCAATAAACAATTTCATTCATACATGTATATACTCAAAGTGATAAATGTGAAAATTCTCATTTTCCGCTTGCCCCCTGTCCTTCATTATAGAACCTGTAAATGTTAACATAGCGTTTTCGTTGGAAAGAGAAAATGAAAGAAAGTACCCGGGTTCCGGGTTCCATGCATGCATTGACTTCGGTGCTGATATGACATGCCCTTACAACTTACTGCACATCTTCGATTTAGGCAGAACAGTGACTTTAATCGGCCGGCGGAAGTAAAAATCATAACAAGATCATCTGACAGATTTTGAGATACATGCCGATTATGATGGAGCATTGTCTCAAAATGTCTTTATAAAGACTGCGGAATTTATGCGAATGATTATTGTGTGAGTAATATTCACTTTTAAAGCATAAGAGAAATGTGCCTATTATTGAGTACTATTGAGCATTGTTGAGTAGTTGAGTTAGAATGCTTGTCGTGTTCAACACTCTCTTGCTTCTTCGTCATATTGTATATTATCCGTAACAATTGGCGATTAACTATATAAATACCACGGGCTCGCTAGCAAGCCCACTGCCTGCTATGTCTTCTACATCATCGCTTTGAATTGCATGTAGTTTTCGGAAATTCTCATAACAGCGCACTTTTCTCATGGGAGCTAACCGTGCCTGAATGGTGCTTTCAAAAGATTGCTGCCGTTCCGATAAAAATTGTAGACGAATAAAAAGCTTACAATCCTGCTCACGATCGAGTCGCTGGTGACATGATGTAATTTTTGCTTTTTTGTGTCTTTTTGCTTTTAATTTCTTAATTTTCTTTCGAGTGAAATAGAGACAATAAGAGAACCCCTAGATGCTATTCTGTTGTACGGAGCCTAAGTATGCCACGTCAATGAGCTACATTTGTCTTCATGGGATTTAGCATCTCCTCGGTCGGTTTACACGTACTTCATTTCATTCTGTTTGCATCCCTTTTACTGTCATGCTGACGTTTCGTTTAGAAAGTTTTCTGAAAGTTTAAAGAATGCTAAGTTGCAACCCGCGCAACACCTGCCCGCAAGCATACAAAAAACAGTCATATTGTATTACCTAGAACTTCTTCGTGGAGGTGTATCCGGCGTTATTACGTCGCAGTGACGTTGGATGTCCATCTCGATCTCTCTATATGTCAGATTTTTCTTCCATCAAATAAGTAACTGAACCATTACACTTGAACTATTTAAGTCGATGATTTCAATAATAGCTCCGGTTCATGCAAATTGAGACACCTGTACATCTCAACAACCGATAATTGATTGAAAGACTTCTTCAGTCTATCTACTGAAATCTCAGCCGATTCGTTCTTCTGCTACCATGAAAAGATCTGTCTTGCTGCTAATGTTATACTCGCACGACTGAGTTACACTCGCATGGGTTCAGGAGTTAGGGATAATGAATATTAATGCTAAAGAAAATGTTGTGCCAGTTTTAAAGTACAGCACAACTTTTAAGTGCATTCACTCCTCATGAAATGATCCCAAATACCAGTAAGACATATAGCAGTAGACAACAAGATTTCTGTGATATCTAAACTATCATTATTAGCTATTCTAGTCGAAAGTCAGATCAAATGTCTATAGAAACCAACATGAGAAATTCTCAAAAAGACATTTTTCAAAACAAGCTATTTTAACCCTACTGGCGTTCCTGTCATAGTTTCTGAATATCTTAAGTTACACCAAAGACTTCATTGTTCACACATGATGTTTGGTAGATTTCTATAAGCGCATTGGTTTGACCAATGTGTGATTGCTTGTGTTGTTGTGCTTCAACTGAGCACATGTTTCGATGTATTATTTCGCGCTAGATATCATAATTGATCTTATACGAGTATATGCATTCAGATAATTGATATTCGCAAGACGAAATAAGACAAAAATGCAAACAAATTTCCTTTTACAGCACACTGAAGAATTAATAGATTAGCAAAACAGACTTCAAAGCAAAACATATCAAAATAATAGATAGATCAGCAAGACAGATCAAGGCAAAGAGGAACGAGAATCACTCAGACTGAAATTCACTTTGTCGAAAGAGTTACATCTTTTAGTCCAAAAATCTTCCTTAGTAAGCTGCCGTCTCCAAATCAACTTCTAAATCAACTCCAAATCGTCCATCTCTTTCGGCGTGGTTTATAACATCAGCTGCGGTGAACCTACATGTAATCGGTGAGTCCGAGTCAGAAAGGAGAACGGAACACATTCGCACATTAAGGACTTTAGATGTCGACAGGTCGAAAGTGACGAGGCGTTTCGCAACCAGTGGTCATGCTATTGATTTTGACAATGTTAAGATCCTGGACCATGAGTTGATTTGGAGACGGCGGCTTATTAAGGAAGCTTTTTGGACTAAAAGATCTAACTCTGTCAACAAAGTGAATTTCAGTCTGAGTGATTCTTGGTCCTCTTTACTTTGATCTATTCTATGTTAACATGGTGCACTGATTTTTCTTTTCCTTGACTTTATTTGTCTTATTTATCAAGCTACTTGCCTGGTTTTAGCAGTAGCATCAGAGATTTTGATAGGAATAGATTTCTTGTCTGTGTCCCTTACTCTTGGAGGGTATATATCTCAAAGCTTAAGTGTTAATTCTATTTCTGTTTCCTGAGTGTTAATGGACTGTTCTCTAGTTCAAAATAGGGCAATTACACTTCAACCATTCCGAAATTTCCTCATTTTTTTACCTAAGTTATGTTCTGAAATAATAAGCTTACCAAAGTTGTTGTCATGAATGCCAGATGTCCGGCGAGTGAAATGCTCACTTTCATGCCCTCTTGAAGGTTGGATTCTTGGTTCTGTTGCCACTTCTTTGAGAAATTGTGGGTTTGAAGGAATAATTTCTGTTTGATTTGACGTCAACTTCGAGAATTCATTGAGAAGCTCTTTCACGGTGTCTTCCGAATGCTGCAGCTGCTTTACAGACGACTTCTCATCTTCTTTTATACTCTGGTTCTCGCTCTCTAAATTCTGAACATAGCCTTGCAGTTCCATATTCCTTTCCCTGAGTTGTTGACAAACATGTGTAAGTTTCGATTCATTATCCTGAACCTTCAACAACGAAATCTGCAAATCCTCTAATTGCTTATTGACATCATTTTTGGCACTTTCATGCCGTTTCCCATCCTCTTCTGAACATTTCAATTGAAATCTCAGCTTTGCATTATCATCTTTCAGAGCACTCTCAGATGCTTGCAGATCCTTCAATCTATTCTCCAACGACTTGATGTTGCACTTTAATTGACTTTCGATGATATTGGAGGTATGAGACCGATCCTGAGACAACGTCTTCAATTCGGATACTTCTGCGCTTGTCAAGGAATATTTCTGACTTATGTTCTTTCTGGTTGCAATATTTCTACTTTCCTTTAAATCTTTTTGCATATAGTCAATAGTGTTTTCTAGGAGGGACTTTGGTACCATAGCTGGAAAGAATGACATACTTTAATGCAGCATTTCGAAGATACCTCTGATAATTCATTTTTTGTTCGAAGATGGTCGCATGCTGCCTACTTTTTTTCGTTATAGACAGTAAAGAGCAGCAAAAGGCACATTTCTATGACATCATCATTTTGCATGCACATGTAACCTCAGAACAGGCAGAACAGGGGGACTCTTTCTTTGTCGTTAAACTCTTTCCAGTACTCATTTGGGATTTAATAAATAACAGTGTAGTATCACTAACTTGGACAGAGATAAAAGTCGGATTTCAATGAGAGAAGTCGTTGCAAAAGCATTTAGGATTATGCCAATGATGGAAATGACCCGAATGATCATTTATTGCGGAGATCCCATAAATTTTGGCAATAGAATTATCGCGAATACTCTACTGCCAAAACATTCTACAGCCATTGATTGTCTACTGCAAAAAACGCCTTACAGACATTAATTGTCTATTCAAAAAGGGGCCTACAGACATCAATCAACGCACTCAGACAGGAACCATTTTTCATGATATTTTGCAATTAATGAGAAATATTAGAAATGCCGATCGAACCTCAAGCAAGCGTAATTTTAAGTCCAGTGGTTACATCAAAGCATCTATCAGGATTCAAAACTACCAAACTTAAGGAATTGAACAGTAACTTATTTTGAAAGCAATAACAAAACTCGCATTCTTATTTCCCATCTTTTCCAATCCTCCTTCAGAGATAGACCATGCATTATTAGATTATTCGATCGACTGTGTAAGTCTTATACTTGATCACATTTTAAATTCACTTCAAATGACTTTTCAGCAATATAGGTTTTACCACCCATGTATCCAAATAAAAAATCATCAGTCAATATGACATGATCGACTGTCGCTGTTGTTCAAGCAGTTGTCCGATTAGTTCAATCAGTTGTCCAGTCCATGAATGACTAATGACTGGCTTTCGCATTCATGGTATTCATGCTACTGCCTAAACTAGTCAGCTGATTGGTCAGCTATTCGGACAACTGCTTGACCAAAATTGACAACTGATCGTGTTATATGACTGATGATTTCTTATGTGGATACATGGGTGGTAAGACCTATACAATCAATCACATCAATTTAATGGTTTTCAGCGAAGATGAAGAGAATTTAGTAGGTCGTTCAGTCGGAAAATGCGAATCAAAAAGTGTAGATGAAGATCCGGAACTATTTCCAAAATGAAATAAATGCATCGTCGAAATCATGAAATTCGTTGTGAAATGACTGAAAGCATAAAGCAGTAGAACGATTACATGGGTTAACTGATAAAAGTTAAAACACGCACGATGTACTAGGAGGGATGTGCAATGAATGACGCCCGGCTGATATAGTAAACAGTCTTATATCGCCGCTCACATCTTCTTTATCATGTGACTCATGGAACGAAGGTCGTCATGAAGGCATGAATGGCAGTAAGAAATCTCTAGAATTACTGTAGCCGTTGTTGGCTCATACAAATCTCACTAAAAAAACCATAAAATGTCTACAGCCAAATCAAATGTCCGTAGCGATTTCGAAAGTCATTAGAAAAATCAAAAAATCTTTAGAAAATGATCACTCGGCGACATGTTGTGTGACACACAATTTCATTACTTCAACTATTCCAGTTACCAAACAAATGTTGGTCCTGTAGCAGTACATCCCCATGAACTGTTACGTTCTTGCAAACTAATCAATTTTGGGATCCGAAAAAATCATTTTGTCAACGAATTTTGTGATGACTGTAAAAGCTATAAACAACTCCTCATAAATGTCAAAAACGTGCTGAGTAAAGCACTCACCGTCATCAGCGGGTCTCTTCCATTCTTCCAATTCTGTTGATCTGTGAGAGCAGCAGTTGGCAGGAATTCGCTGAAACTTTTCCTCGTCTTCGCTGATGCGTCGACCACAGCCCTTGCAGCAAAACACAATGTCTTCGAAATCACCCCATTGCACCTCCAACTTGGAGCAAAGATGCTCCACAACATCAGAATATGACAAGTACTCCTTCTGAGCTTGCCAACGCACCCGTCGACCCTTGACGGAGACCGACATGCCCACAAACATCTTCTTCACTCGTATCTGAGGCCTGGAAACGATTCCTGAGTCACATAGCATCACGTCATCATCAACCAGTTCCCTTGAACCGTGAAATAATTGAATGTCCGACACATCTTCGTGCGTTGAAGCCATGCGGCGCAGATCTCCAACAGTGTTCATTTCTGACAGTTGTATTGTAACACATTTGTCACTTGTCAACCATAAAGTAACTTCCAAGGGGTTCTCTATGAGAATTTCATTCTCTTCTACAAGGATTTCTGATGGCTGTTTATCATACGAAGTTTCTTGATTCCGTTTTGCAATTTCATCATTCTGAACCGCCGAGGATGCACTGCTCTCTGCATAAACAGCTTTCTCATACAAAAATCGACCAGATGTAGCAATTACATTCCTGGGAGCATGCAAAATGAGATCATAAGATTTTCTTAGTGGGTATTTTATTTCCCTGCACACATCTATCAAATTTCCAAAGAAATGCAACTGTTTTCCTGAACCGATGACTTGGAGGAAATGCTGAGAGGTTCCATCCACTTCGATCTCGTTTTTACTCTTATCTGTCTCTAATAATTCCTCTTCAAAGTTATCGTCCTCTACTTCTTCGTCATCATACCATTCCTCCAGCCCTCTTCGTTGTTCCTCTTCATGATGCTGTCGCATTGTCTTCACCAAAGCTCTCTGGATAGTCCCACAGTCATCTCCTGGATACAAGCCCTCAAACCTGACTTCGATGTTGTCCCAAGGGTCCATGAAATTTATATACATTGTTGTTTCGATTTGCAGATGAAGTTTTGTGCCATCTTCTAAAAGGTCACTGATGCGGCAATCTGATTCAACAACAGCTCCGTTCGATCTGATTCTGATTGTCTGTCGTTCTAACGCCGGAGTGAACATCTCACAGACGGCTGAGATCAAGTCGCTGATGTGTTGACTGGGCCAAACATTCAACGTTTTCACATCGTCATTTTCACCATAAAAATCAATATTTATCTCCTGTAACAGCTCGTAGGTGAATTCTATCCGCTTGGGACGAAGTGTTGTCACTTGCGAAAGGCAAAGCTCTTCTGCAACTGGGAGACAATCTTCATCAAGAAAGCGGAACATAGTCGACATCTGAACATCATCTTTCCAGCTCCGCATCACATCGCAGACAGAAGTCGACGACAACAGAGCGTACGAGCGTAGATTCATTGCATCCTCACCATCGATAATAACACGGATTTTCTCTGCAACCAAGGAAACAAATCAATTAGAACAAGGAATTTCAAATGATGGAAGTATATTACCTTCTTTCAATCTGTCATTCATCATCGATTCTTCTGCAATGAAGAAGACATACGATGTTGAATTCGGTCAATGACGAAAGCCCCGTCATCAACTAAGAGAAGGAAATTCATTTTCTAACCATGGAGGATAACAGAAATTCGAATGTCTACAGTAAGATAGGACTAGAACGTGCATGTACATTCAGAACCATAGAGTAGGGATATGTCGGTAGAGTGTCGACTCAAAAAAAGTATCTGTATACAGTGAAAATTTTTATATGAAAAGATTCAGTTTCTTGCGGAGTTCCCGTGGTTCAAAAAATTTTTGAGCAGTTCTAAAAAAGTCAAAAATTTGCCAATTTATATACTACCGAGATGACTCCTCTATGTAAGTAGTATGCAACACGTTGGATATCAAAAGGAATGAATATTTGCTGATAAGCATCCTAACTAAGCGGAACTTAAGCTGATTATCAAGGGAATTTCATGATCCGTTTTATAATGGAAGTCTTCATGAAAAAATCCACATCTTATTGTGCTTTCTTGGCTGAAATTTCATATCTCTAATTCATGAAAGCAATAGCAGGTCACCGAGTTGCTAATTTAACAAACATTACCTCTCCAAGGCTGTCATGACACGGACAATCTGTGAAATAATATCATTTCCTTCTGCTTTGCTATCATGATCAGTCAATTTCCTTGTAATTTCTTCAAAACTGCATAAATGTGCATATCTCACATTTTGAAACAATTCCGACTGTATCTCCTTTGAGTTCATTAAAATAAAATCGAAAGTATACACATTGTGGATTTAATAAATGCGGAGATACCACTCTACCTGACATACTTACAGAACAATGTTGCGGCGCGGATATGTGTTGTCATTACATCAGTACATTAATGATAATGGCTTCCAGTGGTTGAGAATGGGAAGGTATCGGTAGCTTTTCACCGTTCTTAGTAAATGTTCACGATTAGTTTTATCATTTCTCGTTGTATATAAAAGCATTTTGTTTTATACAACTTTCAATAAATCACTTTACGGCAAAAATCTGCAACTGTTACACAGTTTCAGTAGTTTGATCCTTCTTAAGATCTGGCAACATTGACCTAGATCGGTGAATAATAGTTATTTACGCAACTAGTGCAAAATATCCGTCTTTATTGCTTTCTTCGAGGTCAACATATTCGGGCTCGTGCATAAAATGTTGATCGAGGAGAAAGCAAAAGATGGATATCTATGCACGAGTTGTGTAGGTAATTTTCTTTTTCACCGATATCATGACCTATGGTGAAATAATAGGCGGGTTTTATATAATTCAATCGCATATATCAATATATAGAAATCTATAACTCAACCAGTGCAACAATGAAAATATTACTGCACGCCCGTGCAGTGATCTGCTTTACAGGTAAAATAAAGTGACAGGATATCTACATTATACGCACGGTAAAAATAAAAGTTATTTACGCAACTAGTAGGGTAATTGCTTCTTTATCCACGAGTAGTTTTCCACGAGTTGGATAGATATCTTGAATACCCGAAGCCGTAGGGTGACGATCTAAGGAGTTCGAATGCTATGCTGAAGCAATCTCATGTATCTCGCAATGATGACTTCTCTGTCTATGCATGTAAAAGACATTTTTGACATTTCAATCAACGTATATCTACATGTGTATTCATAGCATTGCTGCCCAGTTCATTTCAACTACGCACAATAGAATTAACATAGATTTTTTCGGGTAACAATGCAGGACATCTTCAGCTTCAAATGTCCTACATTGTTGCCGTCAAAAATCCATGTTAATGTTCTCGTATAGTTCATTCTTCCTAATAACTTACACAAAACGAAAGGTCGAATGTCTATAGTTACATCTTTCTGATTGCGATATTCATTGCATTACAATGCCGATGCTTGTCGTCCAACCTGTCATACATGTACCTCATGCAAATGTGGAAGAGTCTTTAAGTAAAGGCTCATATGTGGATTAGTTCTGGTAGCTCATAAGCTTTGTTCATGACGTCGACTAAGCTTTGGCATTTTCATTGCTATGAAGGGAACTTCGTTCATTCTAGTCGTAATTGTATTGAATTGTAGAGCAAGAATTTAATTAACTGTATTAAGGTGTTCTTATTGTAATAATAGTATTTGTGTTAAATTTATTGACTTTCTGGATATCAATAATTAGTCTACCTCATCGGACAATCCGAACAACCATTCAAGATTCCTTCGGAAACTAATATTTCTAAAATATGATTGAAAATGCCACTAAAAATGAGTATGAATAATATTGATGATCGTCGTTACGATGCCGATATGCCTCTGACCACGGACGCTGGCATGGGTGTTGCGGGTGTTGCATGTGTGCCCTCTTCATGAATTGCCGAAAAAAATTATTGAATTATTCGTTGAAGAGTGTTGTGGTCACAAATTATACCGTCCCGGAGATGGTATTAGGAAATTATAAAGACATATACGATACTTTTAGTGTGAACTGATAACAAAATTGTCAACAAATAAATTGTAGAATCATTGATGTAGTGTGCAAATTATCTCGTCTTGCTGAACAACCTGCTTTTTACAATCGTTGCAAGTGATACGCTGACGTGATGTTGCAAATTAGTTGCAAATGTTTTCGGAATGTGTTTGACAAGACACAATATTCCAAACTTTTGCTTAACTAAGTTGACATGATTCTACATGCATGGGCCCAGGCTACTCTTGTGCGTATATGTTTGAAAGCTAATTTTGTAATTTTCCAAATATTTCAAATTTTACCTTGTAGCCTACCAAGACCCAAAGTATGATACCAGTGGTGAGTTTTGTATTGAACATGTTTTAGAAGTTCCATGATCTTCTTTCAGTAAGAATTGTCAAAAATTTCAATTTTTTATCGAAAAAATGTATTCTGTGTTATCAATTCTTTTCTAGCCAAATAGCATTTTCCTGTACTGATAATTATAAATACCTAAGTGCATGGGAGTCGTCTCCATGGAAGCCGTCTCATGATGTGCTGAGATTTGAATTGTTTTGCAGATTTTTCTATGCATGCATACACGCAAGCAATATCTAGGAGTTGCAAACTTTCAATTCACGTTGTTTTTCTTGATCCACTACAATTCATTCAATACCTCGTAATTCTTTAAGAGTTGCACTTGCTTTTAGAACCAGTTTTATAGCTGAAATTGTAAAGATGCTTGATATATCGGTATACATAATCTACTCTAAAAGCAATGCAGTAGTCCCTTGTATTATCTACTGCATAATTGCATGTCATTTTCAAGGAAAAGGAAAATATGTCGCTAAACATAAGATCTATTTGAATAGAATCGGACTTTTTATTGTATTGTAGTAAAAAAGTGTCGCATACATTTTTTTTATTTTTATTTTATTTTTTTACCAGTAATAGCTGTTGTAGGATGAGCATGGAGTAGTTATCAATCGAAATTTAACAAGTCTTTGAATGGGTCTATACAAAACATAATTTAGACTTATTAAAACGTGAAGCATTGGGTATGGGGGTAAAAGGATGGAATATAATACACCAAAAAAGCCCTTGTTTAGATCAATGCAGCACCTGCCCTAAAGACGTGCCGGCGTCCCTGCCTCTGACTGCCTAAGCATTACGAGGAATGGAATATGCAACAACGTAGTTAGGGTTTTCTATCTTGATAAAAATAGAAACACATATAATAAAAGTTTATGTACATTTTTAAATCGTTCAATATCAATCACATTTGAAGGATGCATATCAAAATACGTTGTTGGTATATTTCTGTATTCTCTTGGTATATATTTATATGCTTTTCGTATGTTATTTCAAATGTGGTATGCTTTACATACTAAAGCCATACCAGCACAATGTTAAAACAAAGCATCAATCATGTCCAAAATATGTTGATTTAAGGCTTTTTGTCACACATATGTTACTACTGTTTTGTAAGCAGTGAGATAATGACATTCAAGAGTCATGCTTTCAATACTGAATTCGATTTTAATACACGAAAGTCTAAGGCATTTCATGAATAATCAATAAGTATTCAACCATCAACAATTATGCATTATGTAATTTTGAAATTAAGCATATTATCAATCCGAAATAAAACACATTATAATTCATGAACGCAAAAATAGTTATGTTTGAGATATATAAGTCAACATGATTTCACGAGTAAAATAGTTTGAATGAATTGACGTTAATCAACTTGGTTCATAATGTAGAGCTAGCTAAAAGTCCTGTTAATGTTGCTAGACAAGTAGCAACGACGGCAATCTCGTGGAGCACAAAGTTCACAATATATCTAATCTAGTTAGATATCACTCTATCAAGCAAAAAGTGTTCACGACTGGTATTACTGAAAAAAGTTATTTAACAGTAGTGTGTAACATATATATTTTTTGCTATGTGACTTAAAACTCTTCATACCAGATGCATACCAGAGGCATACGAATAAGGATGACTTTGCATCGGGTTTCATATATAAAAAAATATCAACAACTCGTATTTCAGTGTAAAACAGCTGATCACAGATAGAATAGTTCGTATCGCTACGTGCCAATCACATCGACAGTAAGTGAGATGTGGTATGAAAAACATACCAGATCTCTGTAAACATACGAGAATCTCGTATCAGATGTTAGTCTCAAATTGTATGTGATTTTGGTATATGTTTGTATGTAATTCTCGTATCCAGCGATTTACAGTTTACTCGCACTAATCATGACGAACGAAATATTTCGTGTTTTCACGCGATCGGTGTGTCATTCAGCGTGTCAGATAAAGATATCAGCGAATATTAAGGGATCCAGCAGAAACCATTCAGGAGGGAACGATGATCTGAATGCGGAGTTTTAAATCTCCGTCACTCACAGCGCGCCCTTCATTATTCACATGCATACAATTACATTTTCAAATGTGAAGAAAGGTTTTGTCCTCTCCGAATTGGTCTCATATCTCAAGGATGTTGAAATCTAATCTAGATTCATGAAGCTTAGTATTAATAAAGGCCCTATGTGCCCTATTTCATTGGTTAAAAATGCTCACCTTAGATTGCACCTGAATAACATGACACTGAGGACACGCAGATGTTTCCAGTTGAATTGTGATAATGTTATCAATAATGTTGTCAAGCTTGCGTCACTGATATTGCTCGCATAATCAGCTGAAGGAGAGAGAATGTCATTCTAATTTAATTCAGATCGTGATCAATGCATTGTGATAAGCATTTATATGACAATGAATCATCATGTATCACAATATATCATGCGAATATAATCGTATATATATATATATATATATATATATATATATATATATATATATATATATATATATATGTATGTATAAAAATGAAAAGCGATGAAACCAAAAACGCGTCTTTGCGTAACCGGTTTCTGAGGTTTATTGGTTACCACTTCATCAGAGACGCTAATAAATGAAAGAAAATGAGCTCATAGTCAGTTTAAGGGAGGTTTGAATTTCAATATGAAATATCTCTCTTTTGCCTCCCTTTCTACTCTATGAGCTCTATCTGACAATTGAAATATAGGCGCAGCTTCAAACTTGATTTCTTGATGTCGGCAACACTCTCTGATGTGCTTGTTGACATGCAACATAGAGATATTCGGATTGTTTATGTGTTGGCGGTGAACGGTCAAGCGATTCCGAAAGATATCACCAGTTTGCCCAATGTAGAAATCATCACAACCTTTGCATTTCAGAATGTATATAATGTTACTAGAGTTACAATTGAAATAATGCCGAATTTTGAAGTCAATATAGGTGCCATTGACTTTAAATTTTATATGCTCACCAGTGATTAAGTGATCGCAACATTTGCATTTATTATCGTCGCACCGACTTACACCATTATTTTGCTTGTTTTGCTTATCTTTTAATATATTCAGTAAAGATTTACTGAATAAAAAGTAAAGAATTTACTTACTCTGACGAAAAGACCGAATTATTTTTCTATCTTTGAATTTATTTAATAAATTAAGACTGCCAGTCATAGGACTTATTATTTCATTATATACTGCAGGGTTGTTTCGGTTATAAGTAGTAACAAAGGGTAAAATCGTTTGATCATTCTTGCTGCCATCATTTTCAATATTTTTGTTGTTAGCAGATTTGGCTTTCACAATTGCGTCATTTATCAAAGTATGAGGATAGTTTAACTTTATCAACCTGTTTTCTAACTCGAGCAATCTATGAGATTTCCTATCTTCATTTGATACGATCGCAGTAATTCTCTTGACTAATGTGTATGGTATATTATTCGAAGTGTGCCTTGGATGACTCGAATGATACGGCACATAATTCAAACTGTCCGTTGGTTTTCGGAATATATCTGTCTCAATCTTTTCTTGGCTTTTATAAACAGTGACATCTAGGAAATTGATATATTTCTCTCCAATTTCTTCAGTAAATTTTATCGCAGGATGAATATCATTTAACAAGCAATGAAAATCTTCTATTTTTCCTAAATCGTCTTTCCATAATACAAAGCAATTCGGCATTATTTCAATTGTAATTCTAGTAACATTATATACATTCTGAAATGCAAAGGTTGTGATGATTTCTACATTGGGCAAACTGGTGATATCTTTCGGAATCGCTTGACCGTTCACCGCCAACACATAAACAATCCGAATATCTCTATGTTGCATGTCAACAAGCACATCAGAGAGTGTTGCCGACATCAAGAAATCAAGTTTGAAGCTGCGCCTATATTTCAATTGTCAGATAGAGCTCATATAGAGTAGAAAGGGAGGCAAAAGAGAGATATTTCATATTGAAATTCAAACCTCCCTTAAACTGACTATGAGCTCATTTTCTTTCATTTATTTGCGTCTGATGAAGTGGTAACCAATAAACCGCAGAAACCGGAACACTAAAACGGGAACGCTTCACCTCATTTCAATGATTCTTCGGTTGGAACGTCAGCGATGAACTCGAAGTAAGTGTTAATGCTATGAATGATCATGTCATTCTGCTGTTGATGTATCTATACTTAATATGAAGCGGATGATTGTCATCTTGATCGGTCAAACCTATAGACGTTTTATTGTTGTGAATTTCTATGACCATCAAGAAGCCACTTAGGAACGTGTTCCTTGATTCGAATGCCAAGGGAACCAGGTAGCTTGTTCTTGGGACTTGAGACATAAATGCACATAGTGGAGCAAAAACATAATGCTCAGTCATCGCGTAAATATTCCAGATACTCTTCAGAGATGACAAAAGACAGCTTTTTCATCGATAAAAGGAATATTTCAAGCGTAGGCATACGTTCAGGACCAAACTCAACGTTTTTGTACTTAAGGGGTGCTATGTGAGGAGAAATGTGGAGTATCTATTCTCTAAAAGGGAACGTCAAATAATGCTTATCAAGGAGCATCTGTCGGGGAGCATTTCTCGTAGCATTTCTTCACAAATGAAAATGGTTTGGCTTTCATGGTTACCAGACCGCGTTCATCTGGTAACGGCCACCTAAATGAAATTCAACGGTATCATAGGTAATTTGCAACCAAACCTCAATGAGGCTACCGGATCACCTTGAATTTAAGTGGTCAATGTCTAATTTATTTTGTCATGCACATAGAAATAAACTGTTTATCTGAAGTTCGCTAGAATGGAAATTGACTCAAGGTAGCGGCACATCCGAGGGAACTAAGTTGGGGCATGAAGAACCAATTAAAAGCTTCGATTTACTCATGTGACTGATTCTAACCCAATGATACAGACGTTGGCAGGTGCATCTAAGTGAAAATGCGTGCGATTTATATGCCGTTATTGTGCATTGCATGAAGCTTAATTTCCATTCTAGAGGTTTTATTGTTGTCAATTTCTATGGTCATGCATGATTTGGTTGGTACACATTGTCTTAAATGTTTCTAGAACTTCTTGTGACAAGGCTGTTTATGAATACTATCATGCTATGAATGCTTATCTTGAACAGCAGTAGATTTCCTAAATATTTTCGGAGCATTGTCATATCTTTTAAAATTTATTTTCATGCAGAGTGTCAACATTCATTTCTAAGTCAGATTGTCCATTTCTGTGCACTTGTTACTTATGTAAAAAAACATTTGACTTGCGCGTAATAGAATCGAATTTCATATTCTAAAGTTGATTTTTATTATTCATATCTTACTGCTTATGACGCAGTAAAAAGTACCATGCAACTTTTGACATATTTTTACGGTTAGAAGACAAAGAAGCATTTGCTAGACGCTATAGAGGTTTGGTTTTAGACATACAGAAAGGCAATTCAGCAAGCATTTCATCAGTTTGGTAACGTGCGATTTACGGTGTAATCTGTCATAATTCATCACAAATTAGAGAAAAAAGGTCAAATGAAGCTTTTTTATGAGAAGTAAATTTCAGTAAACTGATAATAGCGGTATGAATTATGCATCATTCTCGCACAGTATCTACTACTTTCACAATACTACTTTCACCGAATCATGTCTCTCATCTCGGTCTTAAAGTTTCTAGAATCAATCATTTCTGCGTCTAGTAAAATACTTCAATTACTTACGCGTCCTTAATACACTAATTTCTTATAGAACTTTTCTATCAACACATTTGTAAATCATTATGCTCCGTCCGTTCCCAGATCTTCACAATCACAGAGCTGATCATAAAAGAGGACTATCTAAATTTCGCTAAATTCAATCGATTCTCAGGCCTTACAATCGTGTCGCACAACAACGTGCCATACATCATTCGAGAGCTTATTCTCAGCTTTAATATGAGCTGTATATACTTGCATTCGTTTCTGTCTTTGCTGAGCAGCGCTCAAAATATGGAAATCGCTCAATTTACAAATCTCAACTCTTCAAAAAGAAAGCATGTGAATCTGATGATGATTCAAGACCGGAGAGAAATAGCATTTTCCGGACTTTCTTATGATACGCTGGTCATCACACAATCATGAGTCTTGTGACAGAAAATGTCATATTCTCACTTTTTCATCAAAAACATTCCTTTTGTTTCTTCAGAATCTCTGCGATGTAAAGAGAGTGAATGTGTAGGTTTTATTCAGGTAAGCTCAATAGTTGTCTTTGAAACTTCTTCAATATTCTTTCTCATTACCGCAAAAGTACACAAACACCAAGTGAGATGAACGAAGGTTCTAAATTAAAACAAAAAGCGAAGGCATGTCATTGTTCTCTCACACTGACTGCAGATTGCTTACCTTGCATGTTTGTGCACTTTAGCAGTAATGAGAAAAATCAAGCTTCCATTACTATTGAAAACAAGACTGCAGAGACAGTCAATCACTAGGAAAACCTTGGTCGCATCCTGAGTAGTGACTCAGACATTGTCAGAGCTGCTGGAAACCCTATCCACAGATCTTGGACGCCTTCCTCAAGAAGCACGTCATCAACAACCGACGTCTGTCCATGAAAGCCGAGTGAAAGAGCTGCAAGTGCTATGTCCAAAACGAGCACTTTTGCTATACCACGTTATGGACTACCAAAATAGAGGTATTCCGACATTGAATTGTGTTCCCCATGACGTGTGCCGTAGATGATTATAACATCACGAGACGACAAGTGAGTTGCGACATCAAACCAAACTGCCATCGGCAGCCAAGTTCATTCACAAGAGGAAAATGAAGTGGTGCGGTCATGTTAGTTAATTGATTATATAAATTGCAATGTTACCAATCTTCTCACTCAGTTCAGGGACTTAGGGAACGAACAGATACTATAAATATAATCAACTAAATTTGTACAGATTGAATGGGCACTGCAATGAGCGTGCTACAGAATCAACAACAAGAGAAAGGAAAAGAGGACTTATTACATCTCCTTAATAAACGCCCCTCTCTGAAAGTGGAATCTTTTCACTGAAGCACAGTACCCATGGTGACTTGTAGACAAAAAAGTTCAGTGTTGGATTCTCGAGAGCTAAAGTCGCTAATGGATGCTCATACGGCCAACGCAGATGTGTGCCGTTAAATTACGCGAATGGCGCATAAAAGGTCACAACACCTCGTTACTGGATTTAAGCTGTGCATACATGCGGATTGCAGTACATCCCTCGTTAAGGAGCTTTCAGACCATAGAGTAGGGATATGGAAGGTAGAGTGTCGACTCAAAAAAGCATCTGTATACAGTGAAAATTTTTATATGAAAAGATTCAGTTTCTTGCGGTGATTCGTTCCCGTGGTCCAAAGAATTATTTGTGCAGTTTTTCAAATGTCAAAACTTTGCAAATTAATATACTACTGACGACATGGAAGCCCCTTTAAAAGTAGTATGAAACAAGTTGGATATCAAAAGGAATGAAAATTTGCTAATAATTCTAACTAAGCGGAAACTAATCTAATTTGCAAGGGAATTTCATAAGCCGCATTATAATGGAAGTCTTCATGAAAAAGTCGAGATCTGATTGTGCTTTCTTGTCTGAGATTTCAACTTCTTAATTCAATTTTCACCGGCCTAATTTTATGATTCACTAAATACATGTTTCATTTCTTGAATCTGAATAGTGATATGAACCTATTTATACATTTTAAAGTTAATTGAAATCATTGTCTTTGATTATGCTAAATCGCTCTACCAGTGGCAGGTTGCTCATGATATGCGCTTAATAAGATTCCCTTGAGGTCAATCATGAAAGCAATAGCAGGTCATCGAGTTGCCGATTTAACAAATGTTACCTCACCAAGACTGTCATGACACGGAATCTGTAAAATAAATATCATTTCCTTCTGCATTATGCTATCATGATCAGTCAATTCCGTTGTAATTTCTTCAAAAATGCATAAATGTGCATTTCTCACATTTGGAAACAATTCTGACTGTATCTCTCTTGAGTCCATTTAATAAAATCGAAAGTGCATACACATTGGGGATTTAATAAATGCGGAGTTACCACTCTACCTAATATACTTACTCTATGTTTCAGACGGTGATTTTTCAGGACCGTAGGTGTTGTCTGACTCGCGTCGGCTTTGGCATGAACCTAGCACCCTTAGTTATGATGCAGCACTAGAGGGATTAAACAGTTATTTCGTGGGAAATTCAGACCGTTCATTTGAAAACTGACTCTGTTGCGGTATTCATCATCACCGACTGGATCTTTGAAGGTCTCACAGGCAAAGCGCGCATAAAAACAAATAGTCCGGCAGCCAGAACGAGTTTCTGCAGGGAGCGTGGCTGAAACTGAGTCCTCACCCTATGCCTACTACGAATCTGCACGCCTGCCGAGTTCTAATTAGTTCATTTTCTTGGTAGACACGATCAAAGAAAAACACGTGTAGATCAAATGGAACGCAGATTGCAGCTTTGGCTAAAATGAAATTTTGTTTGTTTCCTTTGATTAAACGAAAGGTATTAAGTCTAGAGCCACAATTTTTGACATGGAATGCCTTCAGCTCATTTCCTATGATGTTCATGCAACCGTGTCTATGAAGCTAAACACATCCAGATTTGGCAAGCCTCATAATGTTGGCAAACACAAACATTTTGAGCAATTTAACCCTCATTTTGTCAAATTCTCGCACACATTGTCGATCAGAAACATGATGATGAGACATGCACATCATAGGAAATGAGCTGAAGACATTTCATGTCAAAAAATTGTGGCTCTAAACATAGCATTTTTGTCGCAATAAGCGAAAACATAGAAAATTTCATTTTAACTAAAAAATTACAATCTGCGTCCCATTGGTGATTTCATTTGATCGTGTCTAACAAGAAGATGAACTAATTAGAACTCGGCAGGCGTGCGGATTCGTAGTAGGCATAGGGTGTACAACATTTTGTGAAAGTCTCAGTTTCGGGCACGTTCCCTGCAGAAACTCGTTCTGGCTGCCAGACTAAAGGGCTGCAAGTGAAATGTTGATTCGCCGATGTGTAGGTATATCTAAGTCATTGGTGGATTAACATGAACTAGGCATAAACATTCATCTTGTCTCATCTTCTGAAAACGTGTCTGGGGCATGTCCACGGTTTCGGACGGAACATTCGCAGAACAATTTTGGCCTTTCAAGGGTTCTGTATTTATATTGATAACTTACTATCCAGGTTGCGGTGCAGAAGACATAATTTGAGGTCCTCAGTTCAAGATTAAATATTGGGTATTTATCATCAGAGATTTATTCATCACAAAAGAAATGGTAGCATTCTGGTATCGGACGGGACACTTAAAATACCTATAAGAATCGTACAACTTTTCATTTGAAAAGCTCTGCGAAGTTTATGGTTTCAGAAACCTCTACGATGCCAGATTCTTTCAGTTATGACATGAAAAATATCTGAGTGGTGTTAGTTTAGGCAAATATGTTTTCGTTGTTTATCTGCGTTTAAAAACCTTCTGGTATCGGACGGGACATTTTCGACACTTAAATGAAGTATGATTGAGATCATCATTAAAAGTTAACAAATTCTTGAAGTGTTTATCAATAGTCCAAAAAGAGCTGTAGAAGTCGATTTATGTCACCTGTTGATAGTTCTAATATATATGTTTTCAAGCATAAACTCGAAGTTTTTACAATTTTGATTTGTTTGTTCCCAGATTTTTGAGTAAGGAAAAAATCATCATACAAAATAGATCTTGTTGAAAATGACAATATTTGTAACAACAATTCATAAACAAGCCAAGTACACGTCATTTACAAGAATCACTGCGCAACTGATTGGTTTTTGAAACATCAATGTTCTCCTTTTTCATACATGTAACTTTCTCTATGACTCGTTGGTGCTTTCGTGGACATTGGAGCAGCGGCTGAACTCTCCTCCTTACAACCTTTGCTAATGACTGCCTTGAAGAGAATGCGGATGACTCAGATGTGCTAATATCTACGGTTGAAGTGAAGCTTTGATTAGGTAGATTTTTCTGGAGGTGTTGCAAGCGTTTGCGGCCGCGTTAGACTGCATTCAAATACAATGCCTTTTCCTTCTCTGAGCGGTATTTCTTCTTCCTTAGTCGTTCAGGCGTCAAAAAGTTTCCATAGTCAGAACATTGCTTCCGTTTTTCTCTCGTCCCTTTGAAATTTCAGCTCGTGATCAAGCCATTCTGAAAGCAAGGATTGATCGTTACAACAAAATAGACAAATAAGAGTAAGAAAAGACTATTGAACGAAAACTTCGACAAATAGGCATATACTCCATATACATGTAGCCGACATCTCTCATGGGATACATAAGAGCCATCTATTTCTAAATTGTTTTGCTGATATGTTATCGCGCCGGAAAAAGCAACCATATTATCAGCTTATCAACAAATTCCCTTTCAGTCTAAGAATATAAAGAATATTGTGCTGTCTTCCTTCTAAGAAAACATCGCAAGAGAACACAAAAACCTTGAGGTCAATGTGCACGATCGCTATAATATCTGTAGCACATTTGCAATCAGCACCAGCTTGAATACCGCACTCGGTTCACGTCAGCGCATAGTGGTGTTGATGCGCCATATCAAGCGTTCGAATCCCATGCGGTTGCTTTTCTGCTTCATAAGAGCCACATTGAAGGCACTGATATTTTCATTACCCTGAAGCGGCAACCTTTTTTTATCTACGCACAAACATGGTGGACATAAAGGCTTTTGAAAGTACTCGGACGTTCATAAATGTACGTAGGTATCATGATGAATTCAGTAAGTAAAACTTAAGGTCTCGACGGGTCTGAAAAAGCTCAGATCTCTGAGGGTTAAAAAATTAATACATTCTGAATATGTGGAGTTCAAATTCCAAAAGAGTGCGATGATTTGCGTGATCATGGCAGCGCAGCTGCACGAAAAGAATATTAACAATCTTTTGTGACCTTTCAACAACATATCGAAAATGCGAGCAAGTACGTAGAATTCTAATCATTTGGGTAGCTTTCAGCAAGCTGAAATTATCCCTTAGCAGCATGTTCTCATAAATCCAAAAGAAAAACACACCAGTGTAATATAGCCAAAGCTGCTGTATTACTAAAATTCTCAAATTTTCGCGGGCAACCGCCTTGTTCAAGAGTGCACGAGGAATGAACTATGTAAGCGAGCGCGCCGACGACCACTTATCAGCAGAGGGTCACGTGATCGACATCGGCGCAGACAACGAGACGGCAGTACATGGGTGCAAGCGCACTCATGAACAGCAAAGGGTAAATGACAGGATAAGAAAAAGGAAGTTTAAAATACAATGTCCTTCAGCTCCTCACGTTCCTGACGGGAATTGATGCTGGGCTGCCTCTTTTTTATTTCTATAGCCTCAAGTATTCTCAGCGATGTCATTTGATGCTCACGGCTAAGTATTTCTGTTTGAAAACTGCTTTTACAAGTAAGTTTATGTTTGAAGACTGAGCTGCTGCTCGAATTTATGTGTTCACGCACCCTGATTTGGAGAGGCCGAATAGTGCTGCCAATATATAACCTACCACAGCTGCTACACTTCATCTGGTACACACAATTGGTGACATGACACAACTTGTTGTCCTTTACAGGACAGTTCTTCAGCTTGCATTCATCACCTTCCTCCTTCTTCCTGAGGACGTCTCTTAGTGTTCTTGTCTTATGATACATCTTGACTGTGAGGTCATTTTGCTGCAGCACCCTGTTGATGTTCCTGTTCAGCTGGTCGGAAACGTACGGCATCTTCAGGAAAATAGGGTCTTCAATGCGCTTTATGGTTTTTCTCTTTCTCTTGAAGTTCGGCTTCACAGGAACGATTTGCTGAGCCACATTACAAGGATAGTCGTTGCTCTTCAAAATATTTTTGAAGTCATTAAGATTGGAGGCGAGGTCTCTACTATCTGTACATCTTTCTCTAATGCGATCCACCTCGTTTCGGATGATATTCCTTTTCGTTTGTGAAGGTAGGGCCGAGTCACAATGCACAAACAAGGGTTTCTTTGCTCTTTTCTTGTAGAAGTTGAAAGTAGCCTTGCCCTGGTCTGTTATTGAGAATTCAAAGTCCAGAAGCTTCAGGGTTCTGCCGTTGTTGATAGGATGCTCGATTTCAAATTTAATGTTCGGATGTTGTTGATTCATAAACTCCAATATTTTCATAGCTGCAGCTTCGTCTGTGGTGATAATACAAATATCATCAATATAGCGCTTATATAATGCTATAGGCATACTTCTCACGGGAAGACATTCCAATCTATGCATGAATAATATTGCCACGATTCCTACCACACTGTTACCCATCGGCAATCCACTGATCTGACGAAAGATTTTACCTTCAAATTTGAAATAAGTGCTGGTGAGCACTATATGTAGGAGATGGCTGACATGGTCCGACCTCAATTGTACTCGTATATCCGTGTTTTCCTCAATGTGTTGTTTGACTGACTCTATGGCATTTTCCACAGGTATTGATGTATAGAATGACGACACGTCTAGGCTGAAAGGATATGAGTTCTCTTGTAGCGTAGAGTTGTGTAACTTGGATATTTCGTCCATTAGTTGAGTGCTATTCCTGAGGTGGGAGGGTACAGAATCCAACAGGGGGCTCAGAACAGTTTTGAGGAGGAAAGCTAATTTCTTTGTAGGTCCTTGGCAGTTGGATACTATCGGTCTGATCTTCATGGTGGTACCTTCTTTGTGAGTCTTTATCAGATGATAAAAACGTGGGAACTTGGAGTTGTGACTCATGTAGGTGGAAGTTATTCTTCTAGGGAGATTACAAGCAGAAGATACTTCCTTCCAGGCACCATTTAACTTCGATTCGATAGTGGACATGCTTATCTTATCCACAGGTTCATAAATGGTAGAGTCTGCTAGATGCTCAAACCCCGCTCGTACATAAACATCTTTTTCCACAGCACAGAATTCTCCTCCTTTGTCACTGGGTTGAAGGACTATGGGCTTGTTCTGCAACTTCTTGATTACTGTGAATTCTTGCTATGTGAGGTTTTGGAATCTTCTTTGTGAATTCTTTGCAGAGTCAATCAGCTTGGTAATCTCCACTTGACATCTACGAATCTTTGTTTCAGTGTCAATGTCAGTTGGAGGAGGCACACAAACATATTGTGTTTCAGGAAATTTAGGGATTGACTGTTCTTGTTGCAGATTTGCTTGGGAGTCGTCTGTGGCCCGTGTAGCTTTATTCTTCCTGTATTCTCGCCTGTATTTTCTCCTGTATTTTTCTTTTGGATTTATGAGAATCTGCATGAATTTTGACGTGAGAACAAACCAAACTTTGCTTGTTTTCTGAAGATTTTCTTTCTCAAGCCTCATCTAGATGGATGTAGATGTACATAAACACTTCAGTGTTTAGTCGAAGGATGTGTTTTATGGTTTTTGTAAAGAGAACTACGTATTTTTAAAGATTTCGTACCGGATGTTATCAATCTGCTACCCATATTTGAATTTCATGTATCTCGTGAATCTTCATGAATGTGCATTGTCAAGGAGATCTGTTTGTTACGAAATTGACTATTAACATAAATTGAATGAATATTTTTTAGCAATATAAACTGAATATGTAAAGAAAGATATTGTTAACATTTTTAGTTGGTGAATAATGATTTAAACTAAATAATCTTTCAACCCACGAATATTTTTTAGTAAGATAAGCTTATATATTTCGGTTGATATAACATTCAGTTGACATACAGGATGGTCGCCAACAGGAGGTTCTTCATACTTGAGTTGATGCTTGAACACTGTTGAGTTGGTTTTAGCGAATTACCCCCTGAGGAAGAGCGAACGCTCGAAACGCGTAGGGGTTGTACATATCTTTTAATTAATTATTTTAATCTGGTCAATAAATTTCAAGGAGAGACGAAAGCTGTTTTTAAGCATCAACTCAAACATTCAGTTGATGTTAATTAATTGAAAAAGGCGGTCCGCCAAAATATATCTTACTAAAAAAGATTCATGCTTTCAAAAATTATTTATCTAAAATTATTATTCACCAACAAAAAATGAATGAATATTGTTATCAAAAAACTTGTGACTTTGTTCATTAGATATATTATCGAAATAATTGTTGTTTATCGTGTACCTAACTTGTGAATCCTATCGAGTATTTTTAGAGGAGACTAAAAATTCACTGATTCGTATGTACATGTATCAAAAAGGAGGCCTCATAGAAAGATTTTCAGGCATATTGCGCTACATTCGGGTCAGAATTCCAATAAGTGTATAGTAGATCTAATATATGCATATTTCTATAGGACTTATAAAGATTTTGGATGGTAAAATTGCACGTTCCTATTTTCCAAAAATTCGTTTTACCAGGCTGATTATTTGTATAAGTGTTAATTATGATATTGTTACAATTCAATTTCAAATACGCCTATTTTTTACAATTTTAGTAGGATATCCAGTACTTAAAAATCTTGATTTCAGAAAATGTAGACCTTCTAAAATTTGTTAGTCATATTCTTTCTATTCTATGTACTTTCAGGCACTCTTGTTTTTTGAAGGTTTATTGTCCTTAGTTCAGGTACACGATACAATTAAACGTCTGTTATAACGGTTTGATCTAGATGAACTTTCAGTTAGTAACTCCGGATAAATGTATATCATCCTTTCCTTTGCTTCTGATCAGAGATGTAACCGGTCCGGAATATTCCAGACCGGACCGGACCGGCGCCGGCATATCGGCATCCAGCAGTGTATCGACGACCGGCATTGGACCGGCGACCGAATCTTTCGATGAATAGGCATGTAGAGCTAATGCTGTCTATCACTTCTTTTAGGCCTACCGCAGACTTGCAAGCGATCAAATAGGTAAGCTTAGGCCTAGGTCTAAGCTTATCGTGAGTACTTTAGTGTGGAGGCGTAGCAGGCCTACAGGAGCAGAAGCTATAGGCCTAAGTGCGAGCCTAGGCTATTTTTATAGGCCTATAGACCAAGCATAGGTCATACATGTCTACAAGCGTGCATAGATGTAAGCTTGTAGGTAGGCATTGACATAATGTAGGCCTACACGCTTACGATACACTATATTTGTCTAGGCCCATCTTATAGCCTACCAGTAGTTCCTATTAGGCTAGACATGCCTGTTAGCCTAGCAGACCCTACATGTTGCTGTAGAATGTTATAGGCCTAACAGGGCTAGCCTACCTAGCCTAGGCTAGTGATGCAAATGGAAAATTTTGAAATTTATTTTTTGGTGATTGACGTTTTTTCCTTTGTTTTGGAGACTTATAATAGTCGTTTGAAAAGACTATGTAGTATTCAAAGTCCGAAAACTTCTCTATCATCCCTGCATGTTAACTTTTGGTGCCAACTGCACCTTTTCCATGTCTATTTCAGATCTTTCCAAATGAATTTCAGACATAGATTCCAGCTGAATTTCAGATATCTGTCACAAGCTCAACTTCGAAAAATCTTTAGTTCAACTGGAGATCTCCAACTCATAGATCATATCTGAAATTCATTTGGGCAGATCTGAAATCGATTTGGAACTATCTGAACCATCTGAACTAGAAATGGAGAATGTGTATCCTCAACGAGGATATCGGACAATGCGCCAGAAGTTAGAAGCTATCATAGATATTCTTTTACTCATCACAGATATCTTTAGATCCAAATATCTCATGAGTTTGCAGTCTTTATATCTTCCAATATGGTTGCTCATGAATGCTGCGTGGACTGTGTGCTTATACTTCCACATGTTCATCAACACATGGAGAATTTGCATCACTATGAGCAACGCTGCATAATAAAGCTCAACTTTGAAGCTAACAATTAGCAAACTCCAAAATGAATACATTATTTTTGCTCCAGATCTTTCACATTGAATGAAGTTATACCACTATTGTAAAGCAAGATTCACGTGATCCCAAACGGTGTCTGTGTGATAATTAAAAATGCTAGCAAATTATCACAATTAGCCTTTGGTGGCAAAGGAATGTTCAAAAATCCGCTGACGGAAATCGTATTTCCACGATCAAATAATTATGAAATCAGAAGTTTTAGACCCAATTTATTGGTACGCAGCTGCCTCGGCAGTTGAAGCGCTCAAATTGTAGGGCATATCAAAAAATCAAAACTTTCAAAATTTTCCAATTTTTTCCATAATTTTCCACGGAAAATTTTGATTCAAAATTTTCCGGAAAATTTTCATCACTAGCCTAGGCCATCGCAACACCTTCATTTGATTTTGTCTAGAGCTAGGTTTGTGCGGTAGGCCTCTATTGAAGGTAACTTTGTTAGCATTTTACAACAATATACTAGAGATCTTGAAGAACTGTCGTGCCATTCTGATAGGCGAATAATCAAATATACGATGCGGTATAGCCTAAGCTTTGTTGCACTGGTATCCGATTAATATCCTTCAGTTCCTCATGCGCTACACCTAATGGAAAGAGGCATAGGTGATTAGTCTACATTTTAGAATATGTTGATTTTTCATAGCAGTTAAAAGTTCTAGAATTACATTGGTAGTGGAATGAGAGATGGTGTTCTATACTTATTGTAGGCTACCCGGTTGGGGCCGGTACTTCACCATGTTGAAAAGGCTACTTGCATTATGTTTTGTTCAAAATCATATAGACCTATCTGACAACGTAGTGCTATTTTAGAGATTGCATACGTCTAGAGATTGCATACCACATCACCGTATAGTAGACTATGTGAATGGACCTTGAAAACGGCTGCTACAACAGCCATTTCTGATTGATATGATGGATTCCACATGATGGACTCTTCCTCACATCAGACCGGATGGAATCATGCCGGTAATGACAGCGGTCCCGTCGGCGACCGGTTACATCTCTGCTTCTGATGCATGTCCATTTAGGCCGATTTTCTCTTATTCAGGAACGAAAACGCAAGATAGTCCCGCCGCTGGCTTTCCCGACCGAGTCAACCATCAAGTATGCGATTCTACATTAAGGAGGAAAGCAAGTAGGCCCTACGTAGCGATCTCCTCCGCTTCGACTTTATTTCCGAGAAGAATTGATGATCTTCAACCTCTCCAACAAATTGAACTATCCGATAACCTTGTGAATTAATTCGTGGGCTATTTCATCAACGTTTCCGATTCTGAATCAGAGTCCAGAATTATACAGTCTCGTCTGCAAGCGCGAATAGATTCAGGGGTAGATCTGGATGGGGAATCTAGCATGAAGTTCTTATCTGAAATCATGAGTGAAGAAACATACAGAGGACCCTAAAGAAGACTATCCGAACGGTCGTGGTCATGATGATAACAAGGATTAGAATGAGTTGAGGAACACACTGGATAGCTCTACTCGTGATATGCCTGCTTGCTCGTACTACGCCGGTCTTCAAAGTCAGAGGTGGGGTTGTCCATCGAAAAAACTCGACCGCATCAGTCAACTAGTCGGAACTTTAGTCGCAGAGCAAAAGAAGATGCGAAAGTTATTTGAAGGAAAGTACGGATCTGCTGGTGGAATTGATCAACTCCCTGATGTGTCCAAGAATTATGTTGAGATTGAACAAGTATTGTACAATGGAGAGGATTTGACTAAGCTTGGTCGTGGCTTAGAGTGTGTAGTACTCAATCTGTCTTGCACGAAAGCTCTGTACAGATGAAGAATTAGCCGTGGCTCGACTAAAAGGGGTGATAATCCTCCGTTATCACCAGTGAGGTCTAACATCTTTAATTAATAAATGTCTAAAAGGACGCTACAACTTGGAGGACGAAATTGAAATGAAATCTTGTGTCGGCGCAGTTAATCAACTCTGTATTGACGTAAAGAATGGAAAGAGAATGCGGAACAAAATAGTAAGTAACAATCCCTAAAATTTGGTCTTGAAAGTTCCTCTCATGACTTCGTTAGACACACGCTCCAGATACGCTTTATTTCCAGCGCTCAGCTAGAAATATTCAGTAATTGTCAAGACTGTTTGTATTGTTTCTATATTTTTTGTTGAAAAGTATCATGCATTTCAATGGATTGTTTCAATTATAGTGAATAGATTGATTTTTTATACTAAGGAGATGCTTTTATCTTCCTTCATGTACTTTTATAAAACCCGTTCAAGAATGGATGTAGGTTAGTTATGCCCTCGTTCCGAATCTCTTCTAATACATTCAATTCTAGGAAGAAGCGTACGATTTAGTAGAGAAATTTTCTATGAACTATACCTTGATTTGGGCGATTCCATAAATAACGCACCTACGGTCTGACTCAAATTCATCCTTTCTCACCATGAAGCAATGTGACCATACCCTTGAAAATTTCACCATATCGTGTCATATCAGTAAGAAATGTGGATCACTTCAGATTTTTGACAGTAGTCCTTCTTTCGAAGCTGAGAGGCAAAAGGTCACTGTAACGCACAAACGCTGACGAGAATGTGTCAAAATTTTGCGAATTTTTAATTTATGAACGAAATATGTATACATGGGAAGGTTCTTGGAATAATTATCCAAAAAATAAGCCTCTCTAATAATTATGCGAATTGATAGTTCTTGATTAGCTTCGGATTAGCTAGTATCAACCATAATGCACGAACAGTTTTCACTTAGGATGACCTCTATTTTTCTCATAGTTAATGAATGCATTAATTAAGCTAATACAAATAGTTGGGGAGGTGGAATGTGGGTACACCTTAGCAACGAAATATACGTGGAGCAGATACAGGTAATTTAGTCCACCAGGTATGTGAAGTATAGGCACACAGTCCACGCAGCATTCATGAGCGACCATATTGGAAGATATAAAGACTGCAAACTCGTGAGATATCTGGAAACTAAAGATATCTGTGATGAGTAAAAGAATATCTATGATAGCTTCTAACTTCTGGCGCATTGTCCAATATCTTCGTTGAGGATACACATCCTCCATTTCTAGTTCAGATGGTTCAGATAGTTCCAAATCGATTTCAGATCTGCCCAAATGAATTTCAGATATGATCCAGATGAATTGGAGATCTCCAGTTGTACAGCCGACGACTTTTGCTTACATAAGGCCAACCGGGTCAAAAATGACTCGAATTGAAATTTCAATGCTATTTAGTGATTTTTATCAAAGAGAAACACTAAAATGTTGTTATGTCATTCTTGCAATATGTTTAACATTATTGTGAATTTAAATTACCCTATGGAATCAGCTATTCATTACTTGAAAGAGTATATAATATGTATATAGTAAGTATGTAGGCCCAAATAGCGATATTTCTAAGTATTTTTGATTGTTCATTCTATGTAGCCTCCTAAATTTTAGATCCTATAGCTCCTATAAGTTTAGATTTTATAAGATTTTAGCTCCTATAAGTTTTATTTATCTTATAATTGAGAGTAATCGTTTTAATCTTCGGTGTTCAATCTTTGATTTTTTCGTTTTTGAAAAAAAAACAATCTCTACGAAATTTCAATTTTTATACTATTTGAGAATCATAAGCATTTATCACAAACAACTTGTTTTGTCGAATGACTTTTGCAAATGGTTTTGTTACACAATTCACATTTAGATTGATGTTTGTTATCGCATGACGGAGGACATATGTAGCACCGTCTCCTTCTCCCTGAGCTGCTTGACGTTTGAGTCGTTTGGAGTCGCGATGAAGGTGATTGCTGAACGAAATGAAGAATATCTTTTGAGATCGTTGGTATGTTATGAGAAATTGTCCGAGAAGCTTGGGAAATTTCCATCAGTTGTTCGCCGAGTTTCATCAGAAAAAATCGCCGTTGCCTGTTTTTGTTACCAGTGGTTGGGTGAGCTGACTGATGTATGACAAAAGCTGCGACACATCCAACATCCGTAATTGTACAGAACAATTTCGTCGGCCATCTTCGCGTACCTCTACGTAATTGTCCATGAAACCATCTTGTCAAGTACGTCGACTCCGCCTTTATATTTGTTATAATCTAATGCTATTTCAGATTTGCTTTCATCGGAAGAATCATCACACTTTCCATCGAAGTGAATTGTTGAAAGAAGAGTAACGTTCCTGCCTTTGTTAGGAACGTACGAAACAATGGTTGCATTTTGACGATATCCAAACATGCTAGAGTATTGTTCTCTTGATTTGTGAAGAAATTCTGATGGGATTTGTTGCTCACACAATTTGTCTGCAAGGTCAAGAGACGTAAAAAAGTTATCGGCGCATACATTTCGACCACTGTTCTCTAAATTTGACACTAAATCCAAAACTATGCGTGCACTTTGACCAACTTCTCGAGGCTGATTCGGCTGCCTCCCCAAATAGACTTCTGCATTGAAAGGATACCATTTAATAGCATCACACAAGAACCATACTTTTATACCGTATTTCGCAGGTTTACTTTTCATACATTGGCGGAATGGACAGTGTCCTCGAAAGGGAGTTAGCATTTCGTCGATTGTGACATGGCAACCAGGAATATACGATGACCGAAGTGCACTGACAAACATTTCCCATACGTCGCGAATGGCTGCAAGCCTATCATTCGTTCTTCTCGAGGATCTAGTTCTTCAATCATCAAAACGTAGATATAATAAGAATTCTCGAAATCTATTCCTCGACATCGTTGCGTTATAAATGGGTCTTCCACGCTGTGTGTGGAACATTTCATCAATAGTTAGCCGTGAATCTTTACATATTCCCGAAAATATCAGAATACCGATAAAGCCAAGTAGCTCTTCACTTGAGAAGTCGTGGAACTCTTCATTTCGCAGATGTCCTTCTTCATTAGTATGAAGAAATATCTTTCGCCAGAAAGTTTCTTTGAAAATAACCTTTATGGAATCGACTTCAAGAAGAATACCATTGCTGTTCACATGTGCAGAAGGTCTGCTTCCTTGAGCTCTGTATACATTTATGGACCGACCACGACGAAGAATTTGAGGATTTCGCTGCCATATAACGCCAGATTTAGATGAGAAATGTCCTGTTATAATATCTCCGTCTGGACTAGTGGTCAGGTTGTCATCATCTGCATCACTATCGTCGCCACCACTAAGTCTACTTTCTTCATTGTCTATCATCTCTTGTACTTCTTCATCACGAAGATCATCATCATCGTCACCACTGCTAAGTTCATCTTGACTGTCATCGTCGATTAGGTCTTCATACGTAGGAGTATTCAATAGCGCATAATAATTTGGCAGACGCCTTGATCGCGAAGGATACCGTTCGGCCATTGCAATTCACGCACGCAGTTGTCAATAAACAGCCAGCAATCAAGCAAAAATGAAATACGTTCAGGCATTCGACGCGGAGCGTGACGTCACAGTCACCACGTCAGTGCGTGGCGTTCAAGTAACAACCATTATCGATGGGAACGCGCGCTGTCATGCAATCCAGATGAATTGTATGAAACCTAGTTATTACGTGCGCCTAGAGCAGACTGTATGTCTAAAGAGGGTACAATCTATATGCAGCCGTATTCTAAGTAGGCCTATATCGATACAGAGTTGTGTAGCCTGCGGCCCGTTTCTGCCCGCATGTCGGTCTGTCTGACTTTGCCACCTTTGCTAATGGTCACTGCAGTAGCTCCCCAGCAGATGGCTTCTCAAGGATGCGATGCTCTCTCTGAGCCATTGGCTTATCAAGCGTGCGAATCATGAAAATTGGATAGTTTTCTATCAAATGTCAAATAAAAGCAGTTATTTTTATTGTCAGCTTTTCTATTGATGATTTAATAAAGCAAATTGTCAAGCATTATATTTTTTAAAAAAATCGGGTCAAAAAAGACCCGGTCGGCCTGTAACATTGCCAAAATTTAGAATAGCGAGTCGTATTCCAAGTACGAATTCGAGGAGAACAAATACAAAGGGAATCTTGATACCTTGATCAGTAAAAAAAAAGTCACGAGATTTGATGTTCATCTGAAAACATCATCATCTCCATTTTTAACATCAAAGTCCGTTCGGGTCATTTTTGTCCCGGTCGTCCGTATATGGGTTAAACTGAGATATCTCAAATTCAGCTAGAGAAATCTGAAACACTTCTTATGTCTGAAAGTCATTTGGAAAGATCTGAAAAAGACATGGAAAAGGTGCAGTTGGTTCCAAAAGTTAACATACAGCTAGGGATGATAGAGAAGTTTTCGGTCTTTGAATATTACATAGTCTTTTTAAACGACTAGTCTCCAAAACAAAGAAAAAACATCAATCACAGAAAAATAAATTTCAAAATTTTCCAGAAAATTTTGAAAAAATTGGAAAATTATCCATTTGCATCACTACATGTGGTTAGGTAAAGGCAAGCCAAAGCAGTTCTCGCGGACTGGATTCGGCCACCACAAATCGACCCGTTATCATACGGTCAATGCACTACGGACCGAAGTCGACCAGGGTCGAACCTGGGCCGACTTAGGGGCGTCCAGACACGTCGCGTTCGGGCCGAAATTGTTCGGCCGACTTCGGCCCAGACTTTGGCCGACGTTCCGTTTGCACAGGGTAATCTTGCAATTAGGAGAGGGAGAAAAAGAGATTTTAACATCACCTTGCCATCAGATGCATTTTTTTACACAGGTTATACATACCCTAGCAAAAATTGAATATCGAAAATAATGAAAAGGAATAGACGTTACAGTTCATATAACTTCTCTTAATCAACAAGATTTAGAACACTTCTAAACGCTCACATCATTGACCAGATGGTTTACTTAACCCTCATAGGGCGTACTGTTTTTCCCTACACCAACGGCGCACATGTAACATTTAATTGTTACAATACATATTTCGAGTTCACAAAGGCTATCCGCCAATAAGTCTATATATTAGATGCTTGACACTTACATTGAATGATTATCTGTTTTTATACATCCCAACACTTTGTTATAACCCCGAAGCCCATAGAATTAGGAACTTGAAATAGTCATCTCAATTGTATCAAATGTAGGCCTAGATTATTCCCGAAAGATGGAGACAAGAAAATTGCTTTGAAGTTCTTATTTGATATATGTATACGTATCTATTATCAATCTATTACAATATTTTTCTCAATCTTATGTATAAAATGTCAGTGTCATTCATTTTTACATGATAGACAGACGAAGGACGCATGATCAGGGCACACAGGGCAGCGACAAGTATCACAAACTTTACGTACTAGTCGGCGTGTTTTGCATAAACTACAACGACGAGGTTTACCATCTTGTTGTGCAAACTGTTGCTGAAGTCGATGAAGATCCCTCCTGAATAAGCCCAGTGGAAATATTAGCCTTTCTCACCGGAGTTTGTATGTACGGATTGATCGATCGTTTTTCGATCAAAGGTATTATCAATTCTTCACAGAGGTCACTAAAAAGTCGACGAGCTTGTAATTTCCCTGAATAGTCTTCAGGATGCATGATCCGCCAAAGAATACAAGAATTCAAGGTTGCAAGATCCACGCAATTGAAAAATAGTTTCATAGGCCAGCGATTGATTTTTCGATTACATGAATATGTTTGTACACGCTCGTCGCGAATCTACCGCACCTTTCGTTGAGTTCTAGTCCAGTACCATGACAGGTTTTCGACTATGACTTTCGTCCTCAGACACAGCCACTTCATGGTGCATTGTGGAAAGTAAAGTTACCAGCTTTTTCCTTTTGGTCATATAAGAACAAAGCGTATAAGGAGTCCGTGAAATCCAAACATTGACGAATACATTTCTCTTCCGCGTGTTATCTTCATTGCATCAGGAATTTCTGCCTTGTTCATTCGGAGAGTTCCCAGTAAGGACAGTTTATTTTGCAGGAACTCCTTTGCTAGGGGGACCGAAGTAAAAAAATTATCTACAGTTACATTCCGACCCTATCCAAACAAAGGGCGACATAAATCAAGAACAACTCGTTTGGCTAAACTAACTTCTGGCAGATGACCTTCCTTGCCCAAATATATTCGCAAATTGTACGTGTAAGCATTGCTACTATCATTCAATAACCATACTTTGATTCCGTATCGACCTGGCTTTTTTGGCATATACCTATACTCGAAACGGACACTCTCCGCGGAATCGGATAAGTTGCTCGTCAACAGTCACGTAAGCATTTGGGACATTGGACGCACGGCAGCGACTGGCAAATAATCATGAATTCCCGAAAAGCTACCAGCTTATCACGACTACGTCTTTCTAACCTGCAAGAGAAGATGTACATGAATAACGCAGACATATATCAAATACTCGTACTTAGATCTCACCTTGTTCTTTTATCATCAAATCGAATCATTCTCAGCAGAAGCTTGAACCGGCATAGACTCATGGTAGCACGCAGACGAGAGCGACCATGTCTTTCACTCCATAGTTGTTCATAATTTTCATATGAAGATCGATAGATTCCGATCCGCAAAAGAACTCCAATGAGTGCCATCAATTCTGTATTGTCAAGAGGCTCCCAACACTTGGCTAACCAACTGTCTTCTCCTTGTTGATGGATCAAACTTCGTGCATAATCATTTGTGTGAACAATAATCAGATTTTGCATTTCTAAAGCAAACGTCGAACGCTTGCCGTTGGACCGAAGATATCACGAAAGATATTGTGGGACCGATTTTGAGATGATGACGGAGGAGTTGATGACCAGGAAATATCTGAATTTCTGCATTGAAAATCGGACACATGGCTAGGAAGGCCATAGCTGATGTGTTTGGTGTATGGTCAACTTCATCTACCCTATGTCTTCGTCTGTTGAATCGACTTCACTGTACAATTCGTCTAAAACATTATCCTCAGTCTCAGAGGCGCTGTCCGATGCTTCATCATCACTCGTCTCATTCTCAAACAAAGCAGCAAGCTCTCTGCGCGGCGACTCGACGACCTGACATAACTTGCGTGCTGAATGAATGAAATACGAATACTTGAGAACCGAACAACAGAACTTCTCTGATTGGTCCATGAGTTGTCGATCTACTCATTGGATGATTTGAGGAACGTTGTTGAAATTTATTCATAAAGATTGCTGCGTCAGTCAAACTAAATAATTAGATAGAATCAAGATTGCTGATCTGATACAAAAGTCATTGAACAATAATGTAACAAACGTTAGGCCTACATGGTGCGCCAAATAAAGGTGGTGATTAAATCTGTGTATTTAAATATAGTACGCCACCATCTTAATTACTATAACGGTGCAAAATGATAGCCAATGAACATTTATAAGATGTCACCGATGCATAACAGCAAGGAAGCACTGTAAAAATAATGACAAGACAAATATAAAAGTGTAACAAATGCTACATGTGCGCCGTATGAGGGTTAATGATAATTTGACCAAGAAGTGACCTACATGTAGGTACTTTTCTAACTGCTTTTCAAAAGACTGTCATTCTTAAACTATGCGTCTTTTATGCAGGAGTTCGAAAATGAGAATACACCCAAAAAACGCATGTTACAATTTCTTGGTTATTGAATAAATATTTGCCGAGCAATCTTATTCCAAAAATAGCACTTTGAATTTTTCCGAGGAAAAATATTCTAAAATTAGATGTTTTGTGCATTTGTGAAAAAGTGAGCATTGAAAAAGGTGACTTTATTGCTGTACTGATGGAATTTACTGTATTCCTGACCTAAATTTGTAATATTTAACGAATACATAGTATATTGAATCCATGACATTTATTTGAAGATCGGTAGAAAAGTACCTACATGTAGGTAATTTTCTATGTATTGGTATCTAGTCAAGATATATTTCTTACTAGCCGTAGTCAGCTTGCTTTTCAATATAAGAACATCGATGATATACCAATAATAAATAATGAAGCAATTTCTTTACCTAAAGCTAATTCATACTTCGTTATAATCGAGCTTTGAATATTTTTCCTGCTTCTTTTCATACGAAAATTAAATTTGCTTCGCATTTTTTTCTGAAGATGGCTCACTGAGATGACTTTTATCTAAAAAATAACATTCTGCGATACAACTTTGCATTTAGGATAGCTGGATTTGCATGTACCTATATTTCTCATCTGAGTTCCAAAGGGTCAAAGGTTAGTAAGAATTGTACCTACATGTAGGTAGTTTTCTTTTTATGGGGCTACTTGAGAAGAATATCGAATTCTCTTTTTATTTGTTTGGAAATTTGTTGTTATATGAACATAATGCGACTACGGTTATTAAAATAATTGCTTTCTCACTTCAAACTATATTAAGCATAATGAATTTAACAAAAAAGACAAATATTCTATCTTACAAGACTCTTTTTTCTTTAATCATCACATAAATATGAGTTTTCAAGAAACATACTTCCGAAATTCTTTACATGAGTTTACAGTTCGACATTATCAGGTGGTCTGAATCAATCACTGCTTCACATATATACATTTGTGGACAGGAATGGCGCTATGGGAAAATGGCCTACATGTAGGTACATTTCACATTTCCGTCGCATCTCAAAATTAAGACACACGCGTCCTTGAAGGTTAGGAAACAAAAAGTCAGCGTTGTTCTGTGACTCATATCGATGTTAGAATCTGACCTGGCTGTCCCAAGCGATCCCGCGAGGTTGTATTGTATTCTAAAGTAGCCTCTACCCTAAGGACACAAGCGGAATTTCATTGGCTGCCAAAGTTGTCGTGATTCGCTTCTGTCGATCATGGTAATGTTGGCATCATAGCATAGTATTCGTGAGCTCGTGAGTGTCCTCATATGCGTCGAATCTTATCCACAATGAGTGATAAGCGCAGCAAAGAAATTCTGGTGAAAGGTGATAGGGTTTCTATTACAAAAACATACTTCGACGGACCAGAAGATTTAGTTCCTTACTCAAGCTACCTTCCTGATGGGTATCAGAAAATGGTGCGCAGTTGAATTTTATTACTGGAATACTAGGAAAGCACGCATTCAATGGGATATAGATGGAAAATACTCAGACGCCCCCTTAGAAGATTTCACAAAAGAAAGCAATGATGTGCCCAAGCAAGTAAGTGACCGTTTATGCTGTCTACTCTATATACTACACAATCTTGTGATATACTAGTTAGCGCTCCATCTACATGCTATACGCCGTACTTACGAGCATACAGTATATACTTTACGTATGTGCATCCGTATGCAACTAACTGATCTATTGTACGAGTATTGCAAGTGGCTTAAGCTGACTATCGATCTGCTACTCTATATAATTTCTGCCTTTCGTTATTAATAAGGATGAACTCGATATGTCCATTCGCCTGGTGGCAGCAAAGTCAGAGGACCTGATGCACAATTATTAATATTGAAATGTTTATGAGATTTCATCCGCATTCCATCAATTCTGCACGTGCTTACATATTTGCCTATCACGCAAACTAATTAGTTGTACATGTATTAATTAAGAAGCCGTAGTATTGAGGCTACGGGCAATTTCTCTCTCTACATGCCTTGTTAATTTTTTATTTCTTGATTGATTGTGATCATACACTTTCATATAAACGAGTCGCAGGCCTACAATGCGGCATATAAATATGATTAAATCATAATAAAAATGCATGCATACAGCATGTTTCATACATTGTATAGACTACTGGTTCTATTCTAATAATGTTTGTATAGCAGCATAATTTGTCGACTCGGTCAAGTAGGACTGCTGCAAATATTTCTATACGTTTATGTGCCTATTTAAATTTGCAGATTCCTCCTACGTCATCTTCCGTTGATGATGAGGCTCAAAGTGCAGGAAGTGACATTGATTTGGACGAGGATTCGAAAAGTGTAAGCTGTAATGATTTACGAATTTAGTCTAAACATATGAACCCAACTTCATTCTTTTTTAGGATTATCAAGAACCTCCATGCAAGAAGAGAAGGATAGCGAAGGTCAATAGTAGCAGTCTCTTCCGCAAGAGTAACCTAAACAGTCTGAAGGCAAGGCTTAGGAGGAAAGGATTGCAGTTAAGTTCTTCTGACGATAGTGAGGACAGTGAGGCCGACGTTTCTTCAAGCTCTAAAGAATCGGAAAGTGAAAATGCAGAGGAAGTTGAGCAGGATAAGGAATTGACTAGAGGAGGATGGACAATCGATCCTAGAGAACGAGGACGAAATCGATCTTACGGACCGCGACTGAATATGGATTCCCTTTCGGACTTCGCTGAACTAGACTTCTTTCTTCACTTTCTTCCTCAAGTCTACATGAGAGAGGTGATGATACCATCCACTAATCGTCACGCCGGACAATCAGATAACACTTTTCGAGAATTGACATTCTCAGAGCTGCTCCATTTCCTCGGACTTCTCTACTCAATGGAGTCTTATCAGCTGCCAGAAAGACGAATGTACTGGAGAGAAGATGATAACTACCCCATCTGTGCTCCGACTACACGTGATTGCTGGACCCTACACGTTCAGAAAGGAATGCCGCTGAAAAGACGCTTCCATCATAAGAAGATTTGATTGAAATTAGATTGAATGTGACTTGCTTATGTATAGTTTCAGTATGCTACATGAATAAGCATCGTGTCTGTTAGAGATATTCTGGTTCTTACTTGTGAATCAATGATAATGCCGTTTTGTTAGCAGCCTATGTCTTTTCAGTTAATTTTTGTATAGGCCTTACCTAACTGAACATAGTTGATAAAATAATCTTTGCCTTAAGTTATGAATGAATAAGCATAAGGAATCATAAAATTTATTGTTATCTTTTGAATCTAGCTTTTTTAATAAGCGCTTTTAAGTAAAATTTTGGCTTCCCAATCCATAGTTGCATTTTGAATGATAGCAATAGCCATGCATTATTTTATATATCAATTTGTCAAAAAATCCTTAAGAACAAAAGTACCTATATGTAGGTCATTTTCTAAAATTTGAACTATTTCGTTCAATTTGGATATTGGGCTTCATGATAAGAATATTTGATATAAGTGCTATGTAAATGATATCAGCTTGTTAAAATAAGTGAGAAACGTACCTTAGAAAGGATAATTTGATAAGGAAGCTAAGAGAAACGATGATTTGTTTAAAAAGGTTATCACTCCATCTCATATTTCAGTTCTATGTCTATAGCTTAAGATGAAATAAATGAATCTATACTCTAATGGTTGCTCTACATTTGTCCTCATCAAAATTACAGCACTAAATATTTTCAGGATTATCAGCTTATAGGCTAAAAATGTTAAAGAGTTAAAATGGCCTACATGTAGGTACATTTCAGTCGAAGTCTTCCAGATGCTCCATAAAGTTGTAACTTGCATTCCAGACCAATTGAATGGTATAGTAGTATTGTCCATTCTTTGTGTTATTGCGCAACGCGAAAAATTCCACCTCACCGGTATTTTAAAAGATGGTTTTACTCTCAAACATATTTAGTCCTCATAAAACTCATCAGTTATTTTCCATGAACTGCTACTAATCGCCTCTTGGGAACCATGTAAGGTAAGTAATATGTCGCAATATTAATCTGGAAGGCTTTGTGAAAAAGATGGTGTGATTTTTGCAAATCTCAGCGCTGTAGTTTGTGATAAAACGCTATTGAGAAAACAGTTGGTTTTGTGAAAGTTTTGACAAATTCCCACTTTTTTGTTTCGATTTGACTTCATCTATTTACAAATGAGATGAAGCTATGAAAAGTTCAAAAACATTTTCTGAATTGTTTGATCGTTATCTTTTCAGTGGTATAAGTTGTTACACACTCGAGCAATTCTATCAACACGAAAATTGTTGAAGAGTGAGATCAATAGAAAAGTACCTACATGTAGGCATTTATACCTACATGTAGGTACTTGGTCAAATTATCATTAATCAATCTGCGTTTATTTTCTCCCTCATTATGTCTTCATTGAATATATGACTGTTTACTAAAATGTTTTCCCAATTACGATTTTGTCCACATTGAGTTAGCGCACCAAGGGTTCTTTCTATTTTCTCAGTTTTTAAAAGTTTCGTTCATAGTTCCAATCGCATTCTTTGAGATAAACTGCGCTTCATTGCATTCCTAGTGCTTCTCTTTACTCAAATGGTCACTCAACTATCTTTAAGTACTTGCAAGAATCTTTGACAAGGAGAAGAGATATGCGCATTTTGCAGCAATGAACTCACAGAATGCGATAGGAATGTGAGTGAAGCTTCACTAATCCCAGATTTATCAAACATTTTACCAGATTTTCCGGACATTCTCTTAATAATAATACTTTTTCAGCCCACCCTATTTCCGAGGCCCGCGGGCACCCTGAATAAGCAACCAAAATCCAACAGTTGGTTGTCGCACGGGAGCTCTTGTCATCGTTCGCTGTGCGATAAATTGTCCTGCATACCCTTCTTGCAACAAAATACATGTACATAGATTTCTGTTTATGCTACTTACATTGACACGAAATACTTTCATGCCCTGACGTGTTCTGCGCTATGTATTTCATTTTAAATTTTCTTTGATAATCAAATCCTGGCAGCTTGATATCATTCAACCAGCGTGTTTTCACTGTTGATAGTTTGTTTGAGTAGAAGAAACTAAAGAGGAACTTGCCTTTTCTTATCAATTCATGTGATGGACAATTGAATGGAAAGAAATGCAAATGGAAAATATTTTCTTTATCATTTCATTCAGGAATATTCTCGAAGGTCATTTTATTTGCAAATTAAAAACTAAGAGAAACCAAAAGTGATTTTTATTTGAAATTAATCAGAAAAAGTCATTCTTTGTGAAATTAAATGGAAAATGAATTTTATTGATAATGAAATGATGAATGATTTGAGTCATTGAGTTCTATCGATGATGGATGTTAAGATACGGATAGCGATTTTCAGGAATTATGAACAGTTCGTCATCGTCTTCAAGGAATTCCTTTTTGTGATCATTCGAATCCTTCTTCTGTCCATCTGCGGTTGTATAGAAGTAGGAGAAATAGCTTCCATCCTCCTCCGCCACTTTGAACATTTTTTCTCCATCTTTGGAGACCGCTGTCCATCGCCACATCATCCACTCCTGCGGATGTTTCTTCAACTTTACTTGGAGAACATTCTGCAGTTCTCCGACAGTTGGCTGTCCCGGGAGGTGGAGGATGTGGAATCCGTCTCTCAATGTACCCGTGTTGTCAAACAGAAAGAACCTAACTGCAAAGAAAAAATGAATGAATTTGACGCCAAGAATTTTTTTGGAAGGAAAAATTTCAGTCGAAGGTTCTGTTCATGGAAACATTAAAAGAAAAAATTTCAAAGTTTTCATATTTTCACGAAGTTGGTTGAATTTGATATTATTTTTATAAAATTCAATTATAAAATAACAAGCGATATTTTGGAAAGATTTGAAGCAAATTTGATATTTCAGATTTATTTCAAGCAGCAATTAATTTCAGCCATTCTCCGCATCTGCCGTCAGATTAGGAAAATGACATGACAGCGGTCTTTAAAATATCAAAAACAATTAAAAATAATTTGATAAAAATTCATTTCGTTGATGTTCCTTTTCAATTCCCATGAAGGACGACTCTGTATAGAATGTTTTTTAAACACGAACTAAGTTTAGAAATTCAATCTAGAAACTAAAGGTTAACATTAACCTTAAACCGTCTGGTGTGCATTATAATGAACAAACTGTCTGAAGAGCACTCATTTTCATTTATGTGATACGAACTTAATAACATGCAGAACCTGACCTTTCAGATATATTGCACTCACCCATCATCAAAAATAGATAATTGCGATCATTGGCTTTCATTGTAGGCCAAATTACTTTAGGCAGCTGAATCGTGTCATAAGAGCAAATATCTGACCTTCTATTTAGGCATTGTATAGGTCAAAATTTAGCTATTTTTCAATGAAAAAATTACACGACGTGTAGAAATATGGCATTGATGTCTGTTATGACCACAAAGAATGGATGGAATCTGATGCATGGATACAGTTGAAAATAGGTTTGTTCATTATAATACACAGTGGTCCATTTGGAAGTTAGTGTATTATAATGAACAAACCAGAAATAGTGTTTAAATCAAGAATAAGTATTGAAATTGACCTCAGATAGTGTAGGAAAATGTCAATTCAGGATATTTCATGCGCTTTATAGTTAATTGAAGCGATGTGTCGCTGACTAGGGCCCACACACGTACACATGTGCATGTATGATTGATAAATGATTTTGCCTATAGTTACGTCTATCTGTCGGAACTGTATTGATAACAAATTGAAATCATATTGAATCTACAATCATGCATGCTGTTTTTACTATGTTGTAGTATTGCTTTCATCGAATGTCAGCAATATCGGTGGACTCCAATAGCGCCAACATGAATAGCTGTCTATGGCATTCAAGCATCATTAGATATCCAAATTGCAGAGCGGCAGATCATTGGATTACAATTATCATGCACTTTGTCGCATAGAAATCAACTGCTCTGCAGTCTGACATTGTCAGAGAATAGAATTAGCTGTATTTCAAAACAAAACACAGGCGTTCAGACCGCAGCAGGCCAAGAATGCAAGCAGAAACTTGATGGAGAATACATCGTTTTGTATTCATTGTCACCGCTCACCTCATCCTACAGAATTAGATTGTTTAATCGTGCCACTTTGCTAGAAGTGCAAATTGATTCAAACAGATGGCACATGCAGGAAGTTAATAAGTGGGCAAAAAGAAACAGAGATATAATAGAAAATAGAAGAAAAAAATACCTTACAGAGATAGGAAAAATAGTCGTGCGTCGCTTGCGGATTGCTCTGAATTCCTTCAAAATGCTCCGATCGCCACGATTCCTTCAGATTCGAAGAATTCAGATCATTGCGCAAAAGTTTTTTCGATAGTGTTGGGCCCTCCGATCATTTTAAAAAAGTTAGCAGGCGCATGAAAAAATGTTCACAAACTTCTCGGTAGAGCTTGACATCGTCTGTGTCTCTTTGCTGTGTGATCCGGTTGATAACGGTCACTGAAACTTCGCACAATTTGGCGTGCTTAATGTTGAACTGGCTGCTCATTGTTCGATTGCTATGGTATTTAGTCAGGAGATTGTGCCATTTCATTTACGTTTCATGTTCCAATGCTTCCCTTCTAGTTAAACGGGAAGAAGAGACCACCTGTCTAATTCTGTGCCTCATCCAGTCGAAGCTGATCTATCGATTGAATTAAAGCTGACTACTCGTATATAGTGCTAGTGTGAATTGCATCGGACTTTTTCGACAGCCATGGATGTCTTTGTTCGGTGGGAGCGCTCTGGAGAATACAATGTCGTTCTAATCTGCGATCTACAACCTTGTCGTAAAGTTTGCGAGCGATGTGCATGGGCATATGACAGCAGTTGGACTGGAGTAATCAGTGACCTATCTTGTGATGACATTCTCGTAACGTGGGACGACGGCTCAGTCAATACTGTGATTATTAGTGACATTCATTTGGCTGACATTGGAACTACTGCGGTCTGGAAATACGACACAGCATTGACTTGTGTGATTACGGATGCCCCGAATCATTCGGCTGCGTCGATTGACCAAAAAGATGTCGTCGAGGAAGTTGCTGTCGCTGACCCAGGGGCAGATGCTGAACTGGATCGTGTTTTAGATGAGACTGCTGATGCTGCGAATGAGAAAGAAAATGCTAGTGATGAAGAGAGCGAGCCCGCGTTGCAACAAAGACTTCGAGATCGACGATCACTTAGCTTCCACGAAATAGAAGAAGAAGAAGTCGAGGAAGGTGATTCTGACTACTCCGATGTAACATTCAGCAGCAGCAGTGAGGATGAGAACGAGGAAGAGATGTCCGAGGTGCAGTCGTGCAGATGGCGTAGACGAACGCAGCAATCTGAAGAAGTGCCTTCCATGCCCTGCAGCTACGAGCGCGAACGTTCTTCAACAGTTTGTACCCAACTGGAATATTATGAAGCCTAAACAGCTAGTTTAGGCCAACTGACATCTATTTTGTAGCTAACTTGTAATTTATAAGAAAAATGTGGACAATGAATTGTATGGTATTGATGTGGAAACCATATCAAAAAATCATTCACCTATAGCAAAAGTAGGTCTACATGTGGGACTAGGAAATGGACATCATGAATCTAGACTATCGGTGCATAGGCCTACAGGGTATGCAGGAATAATTGATGGGATGGAGAAGGGTAAAAATCAGTTAAAACAGCTCATGTTCTACAGAGCAGTATAAAATAGTCGCACATGATCGTCGAACACTGCAGCATGCAATGATGAAGCCAGGTACAGACATCTTACTTATTCCACAGGCCTACTACACGGTTTGTGTATTATAATACACAATCTACCACTTCGACCCCTGTGTATTATAGTGAACAAACTCAGAGGGTGACCAATGGTCAGTCGAGAAGCGAAAATTCTTGCATTTTGCATTTCTGCCAATCAAGAAGACCTGCTTGATGGTATTTGTTTACATCATTTTTGTGTTTTAGTAAGTGCGGTCGGTTTAAGGTTAAAGTTGTTCACAAGAAGCTTTGTAGAATAAACTGCTTAGAATTCGACTGTATAGACACTCAAGGAGATCAAGATGCAAATGAGGCTCATTTTCGGCGTTTTAAAAGCCTAACGCAAGTGCGTACGAATTGATATTCTTAACAAATCTGCGAACTTGTCTATTTTTAATAAAGCATAACTGTAAGCGTGCTGCTTCTATAATATCTTTTTGTATCAATGTATAAGATATGAAAATCAATATACTGCAGGTGGTTTGAAACAAAAAATTGAAACATCTTGACCGATTATCCATCATAATTCAGCCAACTATGAAATCTACATGCGTAAAATCAGTCGTCGATGTCATGTGTTATCGATAACAAGAATTCACAACTTCATAGACTAGTGTCCTTTCATTAAGGCCACAACAGCTCCGTTTCTTTGTGTTGTTTGTCTGTATTTTACTGAAGTAGATTTAAAGAATCTCACGGGAACTGCGTTATTTCATGGCAAAATCTTCGGAACGGATTAATTAATTGGATGTTCAGTTACAACTCACTAGGAACCACGGGTCCGGACGGTGGAGGCAGAGAACCAAGAGCCGTAGATTCCTTCTTTTGAATATCTGCAAAAACGAAAACAATTCTATTAATCCTTTGAATGAGCCTTGTTGTATCAAATTATTGAATATGAGAAATTCATTCATGCAGAAATGATGCAGAATGTGCAGGCACCACAAGTAGAGAACAATTGCTCGATCAATTTCAATTGTAAGATTTCTCAAAACACCTCAAGACTAGGGGCAGGCCTCACACAGAAAAAATATGTAAAACTTTAGGTTTGTAGGTTGTAATCAAATCCGATATAAATTGCACATATCATGTTTACTCATGATCGTTCACAAATAAGATTAGTAGAATGACAACATAATACATCAATAGCAATGATAAAAGACTGCATACAGCCACGGCTACTAAATGCTGTTGGTCTTGGTTGTGGCTACTAAGAGGTCTTATCCCGTTCATGGATTTTTAGATTGAGAACTTTTGCAATTTCCTTTGCGCTTGCGGTGTGGCATTTATCGAGATTGAAATTTAATCGATAAACTGAAAGCCTGATTCTTTCTTATCGAATACCGCATTTCCTCTATAAACGACGCACCTCTGATATCGAGAGAATTTAGAAATGAATGATTAGATGTAGGTATACATGTAGAATGTATATCTATTATATATATTGGCCCATATCTGTATATATATAGATATATATACACCCAAAGAAACAAGGTAATACAGCATCATCAAACGTCACTGAAACAGGTTTCGTAAGGCTTCGTGGAGTTAAAATTGACAAACTTTCACAAACATTCATTCACTGATATGATGGGATAGATGGTATTTCGACAAGAGAAGGCCCTCAAAAATTCAATTACAAGACATTTGTACAAAAATAATTGCAATTTATACTACCATTCCACTAATTGCGACTAAATTCATTTCAAATAGTGACGCATCATGACGAAAAATGAAATAAGAAGTCCTCGATACCTGCATATTTAAAGCATAATGAAGTATATGTGATATTTGTTGACAGAAAATGAAGCATTGCAAGCGTACTTATACAAAACAAATATTTAAAACAGAAGTTGTTTGATCGGACAATTTCCATTACCCAAAAATGAAATACGTGTATATGATAGGTAATATTATGCTCGTTCTAATCTTATTGCGAGCGTAAACAGGAAGATATGTATTTACTGTCAAAAAAAGTATGCATATACAGCTTAGAAATAGAACTATTTGAATAAAAATCAAATATCTCCGTTCGTACAATCTCGATTGCAAAAATGAAGCATACGACTGAATCAGCAATAGAGCGGTAGCCAAAGTACTATTTCACTAAATTGGAACAAGACAATTTTATATGGTCTTCAAACTTTCTTCAACTTTTAAAACAGGCATCCCTAGATTAGCCGAGTAAATCATTTCACACACATTTTTTACATCTTCCCTTTTCTCATAATCTCTCCGATGTAACACATTTGACTGCATTAGAGGTCGCGAATACTTCGCTGAGATTCATTCTCCATCGCTTTACTGTGGGCCATTGGCCACAACACTTCAATATTGTTGGCAATGCAAGAGTTTGTGCAGGTGGCTGGGCACAGTTTTAATGAATAGGCTATTTTAGTCCGGAATGAATTGTAGTCAAAAAAACATTATCACATATCCTGTTTGGACAGAAATTAACTCGTACAAACATAGGTCTACATGTGTTTAGATGTCAGTCCAAAAAGACAATAATACGACAGTTACCATTGATTTAAGTACTTAAGTCGAACAATTTGACAGAATTTTTGCTAGACCTGGGGGAGTTACAATGAAATGAGTTCTTCAACAATTTCTTTATGGGCTTACATGCCAAATGTTACTTCAAATTAGATAAATAATGCAAGTTATTATGCAATTATCAAAAGAAGTGGGCTTGTAATGGAACATTAGCACGGGCGATTGATGTCTACCTTCGCTACATATACGCTCGCACCTCAAGTTGAATTCAACACTTCACTAGATGGAAAACTACTATTCATAATTTTTTAAAATTATGTCGTATTCGAGGTACTAATCTTTGTAGATTTGATTTCTACGAACATGAGCGTCATAAACCATCCACACGGTCCAAAATGAAGCAAAATGCGTCACTCTTGCATTATATAATTCGAATTGAGTATGATCAACAGCATTGCACTATTCAATTGATACTTATTTGCAAAAATCGTCAAAAATTAGGAAAATGGCCTACTTCAAGTTGCTTGCGGGGTTTCTACAAAATCTGAAAACCCCTTTTCAGGACATTTCCAGGGTATACATTCAAAGAAATTCAAGGATTCATGATTGGGTCTCGGATTTACATGCGCTCGAAAACCCCGAAATATGTCATTTATATCACCAAGTGTAAAATGTGTCAAGTCTCAGTGTCTAACTGGCAAGAATACTGAAGAAAAACTTCAGCTTCTAAGGTTTGCGTAACACACTGTCAAACTTTAATGTTTCAATCAACAAACAAAATCTATTGATACTGTGCAATCCTTTTTTTACATAATATATCCAGTCAACACATGCAAATATACCGGTAGAACAGTGACCCTTAGCTGCGGCATTCACCTCTTTACTCATTGCTAAACTACGATCAGTCTCCCTAATCCAGCAATTTCATATTCACGAATTGATCCTAGATTTCTTTAATTAATATATTGTCAACATAGACAAATGCATTAGTGCAATGTACTAATCCTTCCACGCAAAGACTATTAAAGATTTCTGATCGCAGTTTAAAAATGCTAACCTCCATTTCTACAGGATTACGTGTCGCAGATATGAAATCCTATATAGTGAACAAATTATCCTCGCCTGAGGGCTCGGAAAATTAGTTTATGACATCGGATTTCAAATCAATGACTCCCATAGAAATGGCGACTAGCATAATACTCACCGGACTCAAGCAAATCTGACGCTTGAAGCATTTATGTAAATTAGATGAATAGACCAGTGGTCCTACGCGCCAAAACATTTTCCAAACAATGGAAATAAGGTCATCAAACATAAAATCAACAGTCAACCTGCTGAAAATGTTGCACAGGTAATCTATGTTGGTATTATTTTCAGTCAATGATGACAACAGCAAGAAAACTGACATTCATTGGACATGTCATGTGTAGCACCAGCTATGGTAAAACTCTGCTTACTAGAATAGTGCACAGACCAATAGGAAGACGACGACCAAAACCCCTCTACTGTGACGAACTGAATAACCTGTGCGGCATGCTTACATTGGCGGCTACGCAGATAGCCGATGGAGAACCGCAGTGCGGAGGGCCGTAGCACGTCGCGACAATGAAAAAGTTGGATAAACGATATGTTTGATAAATGATTTGTTTTGATCAGTTCTCGCATGATAGCGTCAAGAAAATGTTGGGAGCATGTATGATAAGATTGGGAAAGTTTAGCCATGCTGAAAACAACTCAAATAGAGACTTTTGAAGATACATGAAACTTGCAAATAGTCTGCTAGAATCTCAGCTACATATTGAACTGGAACAAAACCGTATCTGCTCATCCAACTAGATGAATGCACCAAAAATACTGTGAGTCATGATATTCTATCCATACTTTGACTTGGGATGCACTGATTGTAGCATACAACTGACAGTTCAGTAGAATTCGCATATATCGGCGCCTCAAGGGACAGACGAAAACCGCCGATATATGCGAACTCCCTGAATTTTGAAGTTTTGTGAAATCTACACGAGCTCTGAGATCATGCCATGCATCATACAATGTATATACGTGTATTGACTCATGAATTATTACGTTGCTATACTTAAATACATGTACATGTTGACTTATTGTCCAACAGGTACAGTACATGTACATGTAATTGTGTCTATGTAATCAATAGATATCTAAAAATTGTGCCTTTCTGAACTGATGCTTGCAACGTAAGTATCGCAAGACGGATATCACTATGTTTGTCATCGCAAGACGGATATCACTATGTTTGTCAAAAACTGAGTATGCTTTTTGAATCAAGAAGATTGAAGATTCTTCATGCCTACATGCTTACCTGCTATATGAAGCACAAAACAAAGAAGAGTATGCATAAATCAAGACGCTGCTAAGAGTCACGTGCAGGCGAAACCATAGAGATGGATGGGGTGGCGAGCCGCTTTCTGTCTAGAGAGAGGACATGCATCGAACTCAACAATGTTTTCGACGGTAGCTTGTGCTCCTTTGATGACGCAACAGTCACTAAGTCAGGTCTGACAATAGCATCGTAGGTGAAGGCGTTAACAATGCAATCATTACGTCGAATGAAAGACTAATTATGTGAGAATTATCAGTGAGATACAGTGGCAAGCCTACTTATCTTTCCTCGGCTGCTAGATTCTACAATTTTGATCAAACCCCCAAACATGATCGAGATGAATTGTAGAAGATCTAAATTTTCACATGCCACTAGAATAGTTAGAATCGGATTAGTCCTAACAGAATCTACAGCCATCCGCGCCCACATATACTGTCATTCTAGTGACTCTTCTAGGCAAAACACATCGCTTGAGGATTTCCAGGAAATCCGCCGTTAAACGATTTTTTTTCTGTCAGGGACAGCGAAAATGCGCCGATATAGGCGAATCGCCGATATAGCCGAAGCCGATATAAGCGAACTCGATTATATGGAAAAGATAGGAAATTCTGCCAGGACAAAAAGAAACCGCCGATATAGCCGAAGCCGATATATGCGAATTCTACTGTATTACATTATAAATCTGTTGCAGGCATGTGGATGAATGATGATGATAACCATTACTTCATTTTGTACTTTATCAATGGTCTATAAGTCAATTGAATTTATTAAGATACCTAAATTTGCAAGAAATTGACAAAGATTGTTTTTTAAAAAGTACCGTGCATTGAATTAAAAATCAAATTTTTTATCTTCCAATCAACCAAATTCGGTAGAATTTGGAGTTTATCAGAAATACTACAAGTCACGCAAAACTAGAATCGTAGCCATAATAGTTTTGGAGCAATATCAAAAGTCGCTGCAAAACCTTATGTCGATATCTCAGCAAGTATCAACGTTATTGACCCGCTTTCTTCTAATTTATGAGTTCAAGGGAATGAGGTTTCAGAATATAACCGCACTATCATCATAATGATTGCCTTTTCTGCGAAGATGTTCAGTTGTAGTAGACAACCTTAGCGGATGCTCATTATGAAACTTGCTGAATTTTGCCATTATCTTGATCGATCACGATGAGTTAGTAAAGCTATGTTTCTCCCCTTCTGACATTTTCCAAAACTATGACAGATTCATGTTATCATATTTAAGATGAAAAAGCGTTAAACAGATTATGTTTGGCCAGGGTTGGCCGGTAAAAACCACCCTGGTTATTTCCACCTGGTAATAACATGGTAAAAACCACCAGCTTTTGTCACTATTTTTCGGCTATAACTGGGAAAAGCTATTTTCCAGCATTATTAATTCAGTTTTTTGGGGTACATACAGTGTAAGGGATCATCGTAACTCCCCCACTTTATTGATGAACGTTAGCCATAATAAGCTCATTTTACTTTCTTCATCATTCGATAAATACTTAGAAAGTGTTTTTAGAAAGTGTACTTAGATTAGTGCTTTCACAATTCAAAACTTATCAATATCATATTTCAATCAAGAATACGATCTAAGTATAAGTGTGAGAACATGAATTATTATAAAAAATATTGTTCTAAAGCTATTGTGCATTCCTTAAAGCGTGCATGCATTTTGTTGCTTTATAAATTTCATTCATTGTAAGATGCAACAGACGTCCATGCTGGAAGGAAGTCACTTGGCTCTATATAAAGGACAGTGTTTTTGCTTGAAAACAAGTATTCCGTGAAGCTAGAAGGGCAATACAGCGTAGAAATAAGGCATTGATTTCCACGATTTCTTGCCCGCTGGTTTCATAGAATAGCTTGTCTTTTAAATCTGTGACGGATGTCCCATAGCCACTGTGATTATACGAATATTTCTATAAAATCTATCCTGCAGTCCCACAAGGACAATATCAATTATACTGCCCTGCAACATTTTTCATGTCATGGCAAATTACCCTCACATATTTAGAAGATAAGATGTTAAATGAATTTAAAGTCGAAAATAACGATTTGATTTGAGATCAAAATATGGAAATTTGAAGAACTTTAAACAAATTTGAATATCACAATAAATGTAAGTAAATGTCACAATTGCTTGCCGCTCTCAGATTCTATTAACAACGACCAATTTTGCAGCTTAATGGAAATTTTCTCTTGTTGAGATTATAACTGAAGCTGTTCAAGACATACAGTATAACTCACTTTATCATGATTGCTGCTGCGAACTATGTTATTTAATTACTATTTGTTTTTCCAAATCAGGATTTTCTGCTCCAGTCACAAGCATAAGTACATTTAGTACATTCCTAAAAAATGTAGAAATGAATTCTAAGTGACTGTTACACATTGCTTGATTTGGGAACTTCGGTGTATTTTACGGTGCAGAGACCTTTTGATAGTGTGTTCTCTTTGCGTTCATGAGACCTGGGTTCAAATCTAGATCTGATGAAATCCAAGACTATTAAAATACACTCTGCATTCTTGCTGAGCACTCAACATAGAAGAATAACATTGGGACTATTGAAGCTCTTCGATATGAAGAAAGTGGCTTGCTTGATTTAGTTCTATTACAAACCAGTTTTTTTCATATATTTATTTTCATTTTTTTAGATTTAGCGGAATCACATTCTTTAATATGTAATTTATGAAATTATTATTATAAATTATTATATTAATATTATTATTAAGATAGCATTTAACAACTTCTATTACATGAACTAAAGGTCCAAAATGGTGCTGAAGTCTACATTTGCTCTAAAGATTCAAGAAAAGGACATAGCAATCGTATGCAAGACAACATCGTATGTCGTTCGTGATAAAATCATATCAAGTGGTTCTATCAAGTCAAGTCAAATAGGTGTCTATTTCTCTTCAGAAATGGAGATTACAAGAAGTACATATCATAAAGATACAGAAACGACAACATCGACGTGAACAAAAATTCGAGTTATATGAAATAGCGAAAGAGTATGGTAAGAGGATAAAATGTCATCAGAGAATGAATGTCATGTTTTGCAAGATAAGAGTTGCATCTGTAAACCCGGAAGCGTCGTAATACTCAAAACCGAACTTGTTGTTGATCATTTGGTGAAGCAATAGACTGATTTTTCGGAATTTTAGTTTTAGCCGGTTTTTACCAGGGTTTTACCACTTAGTGGCAAAAAACAGTTTTAGCCGACAAAATGACAACCCTGTGTTTGGCATTTATGATGATTCACAGGCTCATAAACATTTAAGATTTGAATGACTTTAAATAGAACCACTGCTGTCAACAAGAATGATCACTCAATATGGATTTTGAAAATCGTAAATAGCTTTTACTACCTTTTTCACAAACGAAAACATGAAAGCATAAATAATCTCTGCAGTCTCAGTAACACCCAATCATCTTGTAACATCGTCAGTAATTTGATGATACTTTCCTTAGATGCAATTGGCTCTCCGATTTCAGAGAATGAAGGAGTCAAGACAGGAATTCTCAGTGATTGTGAAATCCTTATCCCTGATGAGGTAGTTTGATCCTCTGTTATCTCGATCGTCTAATCTACTTGTAATCAGTAGATTGGTTTTCTACCGACATAACCGCATCATGTTGGGATCAGAGAAGCCGCATCCAGATTTGAAAGGTCTCCACGTTAAGCTGGTCACTGTCTGGATTGGCTTCTCTAAGGACTTGAGGCTGACTCCTTTTGACACGTTGACAGTTTCAAACGCCGCGCTGGCAGTTTTATGCCACAGAGACAATTAACTTATTGACACGTTGACAGTTTCAAAACGCCGCGCTGGCAGTTTTATGCCACAGAGACAATTAAGTTATTCCTCGAATTTAGTATTCGAGAAAGCTTTTTGGAAATCATATTCCAGCAACATGGTGCACAACCACATTTACCACAAAATTGACCGCTTTAACGAAGAATTTTTGGTGATCGTCGCGTTAATGAACATGGATTTGAATAAAATGGCTTCCTTGAACATCGGAGCTGTCTCCTTTTAGACTTCCGTATTTGAGGAACGATTGAAAAGTGAGTGTGTCATCTGAGGTTGCCGAATTCCTTTGTGGATGAAAAGCGACGAACTGAACACAGACTTGTCTTCGAGAATCATTCAAAACTGGCGAATGCCGTCTAAGACGTTCTTTTATCGATAATAATTGGTAATAAAAGTAGACAGTGATGCTTTTTGAATGTCAAATGATGTTTCTCTATTTTAAAATTTCTCATTAATATAACATTTTTGTTCGATAATAGGGGATTAAGTGAAAATCATGCTAGATCAAACGATAAAATCTCAGAAAATGCATGTCTTTATCACCGAAAATTTTCATGAAAATCATATTTGACATTATGATATGTGAACATGCTGTAAAATCCCATACCCTGAGTAACTCAAACCAGAAAGAAGCAAGTTGATATCGTTCGTACCTACTGAGATATGAACATTTACTTTTTGAAGCGACTGAAATCACCCTGTACTACAAGTCACGCAAAACTAGAATCGTAGACATTATAGTTTTGGAGCAATATCAAAGGCTGTCTAGGGAGGATCGTGGATCCCCCTAGGTAAAAGAGGGCTGAGCCTTAGTGTTCTGAGAAGAGAGACAAAAATCATATCAATTTCAATTTCTAGAAAGATTCTATCTTTATTCAAATGAGCAAATAGTGAAATCATTAACATTGCTTCAAGATGGCAAGAGGTTGCGGTAAAGAAGTAGATAAGAATCATCAAGAATTTAATTTACACTGCTCCATTTTTACCCCATTCATGCAGCAAAATTGCGATTTATACAAGCGTGTGATTACTGGAATCAAAACATATTAATTTGCCAACAGCTACAAGACCCTACTTTCAGACCACAAGTACATGAGCAACGCTATTCAGCTCCCTGGTCAATCCGCAGCCGTATTCATCCTAATCTACAAATGGAACAGTTTGAAGTGAAACAATCATGAACTTACTTTGAAGACGCTGGATTGTCTTCTGCAAATTCCTGCAACTTGCCACTGTATCTCTTTGACTTTTCTGCTCATTTGCTAATTGAGCCTCTAGCTCATCGTTCTTTTCCTGGAGAGATTTCCGCAATGACCTCAATGTCTCTAGACTGTTATGGTTTGCCGCCAAGACTTCTTTCAATAACTGATGCTCTTTCAATAATCTAGAATATGCATTACGAAGACTTGTCAGGAAATCCTCGTATTCTTTATCTGAAAAATGGAAAGATTACCATCAATGATCATAAGGCCATGTGCTTTTCTCAAAATCAATATATAAATGTTCAATCAACGACTCCATTGAGAGCAGCTCAATTTCTCTCGTTAACAGGACTGCAATTACGTCTGGATTAATGATATTATCAATTTGGTGTATTCTGCTGCTACTTGACAGTGTAAATGATCTAGAAAATAAGGTGATACAGTAGACACCACTTATTATTGATGACATGCTGATTAGACAATGAATATTAAATTGTTAGCAGCAACAAATGGACATTATCATGACTATTGACTCTCTTCATCGCACGGTTACAATGTGTGACACAGACTGACTTTCCGAGCAACAGGGCGGTCAATGAAATTTCTGGTGGATAGGGAACATGGATGAGATCACACTGACGAAATTTTTGATGCACCTACACGTCGTTGACAACCTACTATGCAGTTATTAGTAGGGACATCTATGTGCGACTACCTTCAAGACTGACAGACAAGGAAGCGAGCATGCAAATATCTTCTAGTTAAGACACCATCAAAATCAGGAAACGATTCATTGATAACTGGTTGAACTTTTATTTCCGACAGTCTGGATGATCACAGTTTCGAAACTCACATTTCAAATTTATGTCAACGAAATTAGAACTTCGTTGCAATATTTAAAACGGAAGATGTATCATTTCTTAATCATAACTGAGCAACTCCATGATTACTGACGCTATATCGTAGGCATTTACTCAATTTCAATAACATTTTTGTAGTAGATGTTACCAGGTTGGTATCGATCTACCGGAAAAAATGGATAACAGATTCCCTGACATTAATGTTGCATGCTTAAATTGCTTAGCAGTGTTGCCACTCAAAACCTCTCAAGTCAAAATATCTCAGCTCAAAGTGTGTATGATGCAGTATGTTCATTAGCGAGCAAAACAACGTATACGCCCTAGCACAAATGGCGGGTGCTATTTGAAACAGATATTTAATCCGAGATCGGCAATACAACTAAACGTTTGTCGTTCACTTTCATGTCATTCCACGCCATTTCAACACATTTCAAGAAAGTTGTGGCTGACCTCCTCAAAATTAGTCTATATCGTGATATTTTCGAGCCCTGGGTTTATCTGTAGGAAATCCAAAATATTTTGGAAAAGTTCGAATGGCTTCTACTATTTCGGCACGTTTGAAATTCGAATAAATCGAAATTTTTACAAATTTCTACTTTCATCACGTACATTTACGGTCTCGTTGTTAGCAGTTGCTGATCTCACTAATATTTTTTAGTGCTAACATAACCTAACCTCCGTCAATCGTTCCTATATTAAAATCATGGCTGGAAAACTTAAACTTTCTTTGGCTGCAAAATAGTAAGCTCTAGCATTTCTATTTAAATTTCCAAAGTAATAATAGAATTGCTTTTGCCTATAACTTGCCATCCGGGCCGAATTCCCGACAGCATGAATATAGAAGGCTGAAATACCGTTTTTCCTCTAGTAAACGCCGTGGCGCTTATTTACAATGCCCTTATTTTAAGTGTGGGGCTTACTGAAGGACGGTGCTTATCAAATATCATGTTACCCTGAATTTTTCGATAAAGTGGCAAGCCAGAGATCTACCTATCACAACCGATTTCAGCACTGAAATCCAACTTGCAGAAATGCAGAAGCAGGAGCAATGTGGAAACGGCATGATGTGATACTGCAGGCCGAAAAAAGACAAAACCATACTATCCAAGCTCATCTCAATGAAGTTGATAAGCAATCGAAGAAGGTTGAAAAAAAGATTCATTAAAGCTGATGAAGGAAGCGCAAAAGTGACCAGATCATGTTAATGGTGCAGAAAACCTTAATCTAGAATGCATGACAAAATAAATGAAAGCCGAGAACGTGTTGCTGAAAAGGTATTGAATAACTTGCCGAACAAATCTCAAAAGAGTTGTGGTTCCCAGAAGATTATATAAGACTTCAGTTTGCTGAACATTTTCATTGGTACTGAACTGTTAATTCGCTTCGTTTTAACCAAGAGTGACAGACATGTCACTTGAAGATCAATAACTACAATTTTTGGTAGACAGCAAATATCCACGAAGCATGTGCGACTCTAAGCATGATGATGTTCCATGCTCTATAAATATGATGAGATATTGATGATTTCTTACAATACTACTGCCATTACATTCGTAAGAAGTCGCAATTTAACTCTCAATTTTTGACATTTGAAATTCAAATAAAAACCTCTTTCCAGATCTTCGATAGATACTTCGATGGAGTTAGATTGCTAATATCAAGCCGCTTAACCCCAATGATTCGTTTACTCGTCACGATTGCCGAGACATCGCGCGGACTATGACGAAAAGTGTTATTTTTAAGGTCACTGTTTGTAAAATAATTCAAAACACCTATCCACATTGGAAATGATTTTCAAAGATTCTTCATATCAGGGTTCGTACAGACTGAGGATGAATTTTCGAGGGTATCACTTATACTCAATAATAGCACTGTTTGACATCAATAAGGCTCAACATGTCATCCTTAGATAATTGGCATATCCTAAATTAATACCGCATTTACAATACCGAATTTTATGCACCGTGAAGAATTCTATACGAAACAAAATTTAGTTCCATAATTGAAAAGGAAAGCTACTTTATCATATTAGCTGCATGCATATATTGTCACGATAAAAAGGAAATCTTACGAAAAATACACGAACTCGATGGTTCTCAGTTTTAACAAAAATAACGAGAGTAAAATTACAATCTAAATAATTACATAAAAAGAATAATTACATGTAACGATGTGATTCATGCATTTTTTCTAAATCTCAGTCCAATATTCATAACGATGAATTACAGCCAAACAAAATAAAGCAAAAATAATTCGATCGGCTAGAAATTTACATATTCTAAAAAACAATTACTCAGAAAATCTTATCATCTTATCAAACAATGATTCTAGATACCAGATAGAGTACAAAACTACATAATCCAATTAGTAACTAGAATAAGCTAGTAATACGCAGATGATATATATGGCGAACTACATGCCCTTTGAGTCTCTCATCTTTACATCCAAAGAAGATGTCAATACAATGAGCTGCTGCTTTTATCGGAAGAACTATCCCGAAACGCGTTGTTTCTTGTAAGAAGAGAAAAATTCTTCTCTTCTTAGGCTTTTTTGGCCAATTCATCAGCACTGGATAATAAGTCTTCAATTTCAAGCGTTAAACACCTCTTCTTTTCCCGCAGTTCATCGACTTCATCCAATAAACGCTTGCGTTTGTTTTTCATTCATACATAGGTGTCCGTGGCACAGTGGTTGCGTACTTGGACTAGCGATCTCATGGTCCAGAGGTCGAACCCGGAAAGTGTCATTGGAAGTCGGCAGGAAGGGCATCCGGACTACAAAGCACCACAACGCTCCAAACAAAGTCTGACTTAAGTCAGCACCGTCCAAGGCCCCAGTAGGGGTAAAAAGTGACGTAAAATCCGTAAAAAAAAAAAAACATGTTAAATATAACATTTCATAAGATAGTATTTTGTAAATTTTGAAGAAAATATTCTCTAAAACAACAAAAGTCTCACAGACATATTTCGGGCATCGATATTTCAAGGGTTTTTCTAGAGAAATACAGATATTCGAGGGTTTTCGATACCCTCGAAAAAAATCGTGATTTTCGAGGGTTTCCGAGGGTCTGTACGAACCCTGTCATATATGCCTCCATTATAAACTTTTTAAAAAAGTCAAACTATCGAAATTTTAAAAATTAATTCAATTTTTTATTTTTAAAAATTCTGAAGATTTTTCTCTGTAATGAAAGGCCGATATAAAATAGACATCACAAGTAGTATAATGTCTAAATAATCACCAAAAATTAGGTTCATATTTACAACGAGACCGGAGATCTACATGGTGAAAGAAACAATACTTTTCGTAGAAATTTGTAAAAATTTCGATTTATTCGAATTTCTAATGTGACAAAATAGTAGAAGCCGTTCTACTCAAAAATCAACGCCGTGTTCTATCTCTAATCAAAACCATGGTTAAACATCCTCTCGACTGCAGCGGATGATGAAAACGCTGACAAACTAAAAATTCAAGTTAAACAACTCACCTTTATCTTGTGAAATACTCTCCATCTTCAACTTCAAAGAGCGATGGATGCAGCAGTCTATGTTTAAAAACTGCAACATTTCCTCATTTTTTTGCACGCGCCTCCTGCAACCATCGCATGTATACGCGAATCGTGCCAGCTCTTGTCTGGGAATCCCAGATTCTACTGCCAGTTGACCTGTTAGATCTTCGAAGTCAATTTTCTCTCCAATGATGGACCACTGGTATGTTTGATTGCCAACCGTCACGCTTATTTCAGGTCTGCTGACTTGTAGCCGACTTTGCACGGTCAGCAGCTGGTCTGCGGGCAAGAATTTTTCATTTGACTTGAAGAAGAAGTCCTTCTCCTCGAATCTCTTCAACTCCTTCTTTACAGCGGTGAGTGTTGATGCATCGGGTATATTAGCAGTTTTTTGGGAACCATCGGAGACTTCCACAGAAATGGTTTTAACAGCTGTAATTATCCCATTTTCGGGGATCCCCAACTGTCTAATAGTTTTGTTCTTCTGTAGGACCTTGTCATTGTACAGAAAGCTCATACCTGGAGTGTTCGGTACAATTCTCTTCAGACGGTAGTACGGTCTGACCGCAATGTGCTTCAAGCGCCCATTCAGACTCAAGTAGACATTCCTTGTTGACATCGGGGTTGGAGAGTCCGATAAAACGACACTAAGAACGAGAATGTTTGTTCCTTCTTCGGTTTCTCCGATGTCACCGACGTTAAAGTCAATATCGTACTGTATTTCTCCGTCATTTGAAGCGAACATGTAATTACCGAAGGCACCGACGCTTTTCTGCCACTCGTCCATTACTATGTACAGAGGCGTGTTCAACGAGAAACGAAAACTTCTATCCAGAACTTCGTTTTCGCACGAGATCATTACTTTCATTGTTTCTGAAAGTAAAGAAGTGTTCTATGTAAATACGTCTGATGGTGGCACTTCAAGGCTGTTGAATTGAAGTTTAGAAAAATTACATCATGAATTTTCATTTTCAAGTACAATTCGCTGACTGAGAGCAGTTCTTCAATCAGATATTGAATTTAATCGGAGACAAATGGATCTTGAGGTCTGATCTTATTATGATAAATCATCAAAAGTATCAAATTATCGATGGAAGTCTTTATGGAAGGTTCTATGAAAAGTTCTATTGATATTATTGCTTACATAGACCATTTAATATAGTATTATCTAATCTATGGGGCAACTCCACGCAAGCATCAACCTCGAGGTTGAAAATTTTGTTTCAGATTTCGATGATTTTGTTCAATTACGTCGACCAATACCCTAAATTCCTAGAAATTGATGATGAACAGCGGTGAGTGTTGATGCATCGGGTATAAAAATTGCAAACCACAAGCGGTCTGCTTGAAATGAGAGGAAATTTTGGTATTATAGTAAAAATGGACCACAATTGTAAAAAAATAACATGACTTTATTCACGTTTGAAATATGGACATTTAACATACGAGGGTCACTACAAAAATGTTTGGACTAGTATATTAAATGATTTCCGATTTTAATGATTTTTTTGATATTTTATCCCCAACCTGAAGGTAAAAATTTCAAGTAGAAAAATTCTATTTTTCAAAATAACCACCCCCACAATCAATTCCAAGTTGCATGCGCCGAAACCAGTCTTGTGCGAAGCACTTTCGCCAAATTTCTTTCGGAATTTTTTCCAAGGCCGCCTCGAACGCCTCCCGTGCTTCTTCAGGAGAGTTGAAACGAACTCGTCAGATCTTATCCTTCAATTTCGGAAAGAGAAAAAAGTCACACGGCGCCAAGTCCGGGTAATAAGGCGGGTGGGGAAGTTGATTGAACACTCTTGCATGAAATCTTGAGTTCGAGCTGAGATGTGTGCACTGGCGTTGTCGCAATGCCACAAGTGTCCTCTCGTTCCTTTCTTCGGACGCCTCCTGCTCCAGCTTTCCAGCACTTGTGGAATGCAAACAGTGCAGTACCAGTCTGCAGTCACCGTTCTTCGAGTTTCCAGTGGCACAGTGACATGGCCAACACCACAGAAGAATGAGGCCAACATTTGTTTTCCGATACTCCGACTGCGAATGCATTTTTGTGATGCATTCTCTTCGGGGAAGACCTACTGGCTGGACTGGCGCTTGGTCTCAGGATCGTATTGATAAATCCACGTCTCGTCACCAGTGACTATGTCCCAGACTTGATTAGAAGCTCCGCCGTCAAACTTCTGCAGCATGAAATTGTAAAAGTCGATCCGCTTCAGTTTCCGCTCCTCCGTGAGCAAGTGTAGGATCCAACGAGCAGAAAGCTTTCGTAGCCGAAAATGATCATGCAGAATCCTATTCAACAATGCCGATGACAAGCCAAGAGAAACCTCTATCTGATGGCATGTGACTCGTGAATCTGCCTTCACCAGTTTCTCGACAGAAGCAATCGAATCTTCATGAACAACCGAAACTGGCCAACCTGAGCGTTGTTCATCTTCAAGGGAGGCGCGTCCGCGGCGGAACTCCGCAAACCAATTGAAGACTGTTGCTCTCGAAGGCGCTTGCTCCCCTAAAGCGGCAGTGAGGCTTGCTGGCGACTCCGCGGCAGACAAGTTGCGCTTGAAATCGTAAAAAATCATTGCTCGGAAATGCTCGTTGCGAAGCTCCATGTCTGAATGCGCTTTCAGCGTGTCTTGACCAACTTTAAGCGCAGACCGAGTGATGACTGTTCATCGACCAGCGCTTAACTTTTCACCAATCGATAATGACGTTTAGAGGAGTCATCGAGCAAGGTTTCATTTAATTTGGCGCATTCCTTCAGAGCTAGTCTAAAGACTTATGGAGTGATCATCGTTTATCTTAAAATCCTTTACATTGATTTTGCGCATCATACATTTCTTATGTCTGTCATCTAAAGATGGTGATTAAGTTGCGAGCGTCCGTTACGCTCAAAATGCTTCCAGTTTATCTATAGTTTACAAAAGCACAAAGAAAGTTGATACCTCGGGTATAAAGCGAGTTTCAGTAATGCAATCTGGTACTGCAATCAATTCTCCGAATAATTGATTTCATGGATTTTCATAATGGATTGAAATTCCGAGCGGCCGTTACGTAACAGACGTTCATTTTACTGAAAATTCTTGGAAACGTGCTTTCACCTACAGGCATTGCTCCCACAGGAGTTGACTGACCCAATTTAATTTGTTACTCTGATCTCTAACATTATCTAAAGCAAAAAATGTGTGATATCGAGATTCAGAGTGAGGTAAGAAGGAATAGGCCTATTGATGAAAAAAGGAGAGAGTATAGGCTAGGAAGAGGGAATCGGAAGGAAGTGAATTTCCACAACAACTCCAAGAAAAATGAATAGACCAATTAATAAAGAAAATGATGACAGCGTATGGATGGTTAATGATCAAGTATCAGACGGTTGTCAAATACCACAATCGGTCAATAAAGCCATCAAGAGAGTGAAAAGGAACTCAGGGACAACTCAAGTCGAAGAATACTGCAGGTGATGTACAACGACACGATGAAGCAGAAAAACAACAGAAATTGCACAAAAAAGTAGAAGATTTCATCATTTAGACAGCATTTCATGATAAGCTCCCACTCAGAAAGATGTGTTCATCGAGCGAACGACTTCATGTGTGAGCAATTATATAACGCAGCATGGTGAAAGGGAGCCCATGCAGTGTTCAAATAGCAACCAACCGCTATTGAGATCGTCCTGTCAATGCTGGCTCTCTCAGCCCCTGATCTCATCTTCAATGTATATCAGCCAGAGAACATGCGCCTTAGACAATGCAACATGATGGATGAAAACACTGTGAACTGTGCACATATATCCTACATAGCGACATGCGCTATTGTTTTGCATGCATCTCAATGCTTACAATATACATGATGTACAAGGATGGTTGAACTCTTAATAGGAATAATAAATAGTGTCAAACTACAAATGCAAAACTACAAATGATCAAAACATAAACACATCATTAATGTATTAACAATCCCCGGAGCAAATGATAACAAGACTGATTTGCAAGCATAAATTAGCAAGTCGCCAAAACGAGCGTCCGTTACGCGAACGTCGGCAACGTTGAAATTGTAATTATGAAATGAGGCTGAAACAAATGTGTGCTTGATGAATACTTTTTTCTTAAAATTTCATGTCTCTAGTTTTATGAAAATATCACTTGAAAGTGAAACTCCAAGTCATTTCGCTGAGTTCTGCAGTTGAAAATGAAAAGTCAAAATTAGATTTTCTCCGTGAGTGTCCGTCACGCCTACTTTTTGGACTCTTACATTCACTGCACTACGAATTTCGGTCTGACTTTTCAATGAGATGAATAATTAATATAAGCAGACAACCGCATGTGTGTGAAATCCAGAATATTTATTATGCTTTAAAATGCCAACAGAGCATAAAATGTCTTGCGAACGAGCGTCCGTTACTATATGGAATTGCTCTATGGCTTCCTAGATATACAGTTTCTGGACAGGAAACAAAACTACAGTTGTAGGTGTATCTGAAAGCGCAATGTCGAAAACACTGATTATTGACTTACATAGTTACATTACAATGTCATTTCACGAAGTCAATGACTGTTTAACTATTTTAACTGCTTAGATATGCTTAAAGTGCTAATTCTGCTATGGCTTTGCAAGTTTGAATATTCATTACAAGCTAGAACTTTTTTTGGTAGATTAAAAACAGTGTCAGAACATCGACGATCATTCAATGCATTGTTAGTTCATGGAAAATTGCGTAAAGTTTACGCAACGATCATTCGATATTTTTCGGATTAAAAACTTTTTGCGACAGTTTGTGGGCAGTTTTCATCGGTTTATCCTTCTCAATCGCATACACCTCCTGAACACTGGAAAATTTAGCAGTTGCTCATGCAGAATATATACGCATTGATGAACATTTATAAACACCTCGTTTTTGAGAAATGTACAATTTCTTCTTGTCTAGAAGATATAATAAACGGATTTTTTTAGATGTCTTTTAATTTCAAAGAAAGATAATATCAATTTCTGCTTCGTCCACCTTTCGTATAACATTCTTTTTGGAGTTCCTTATGTATATGAGGTTAATAAGCGCTGTGGTCCTAATGGCAACATTGCCTCCCATTTCGCGCATCACAAAAAAAATTCGCGTCAATATTTAGTACGAGGGTCATCCCAAAAGTTCGTGCGCGAGGTCTCAATTGCGTAAAGCAATCTGAATTAATCCGAAATCGTGGCAGTCGAATGACTGAATGATGTGTGTTCAGTTGATGTGTCCAGCTTCGAGGCTTTATAAATGGGAGATTGTAATTGCTTTATAAATGTGTGTTTTCTTTCTCCAACTTTTGTCGCGCACTCGCAATTGAAGTCACAATCGAAGAGCAACACGCATTCGTCAAAATCATGACATTACGTCATAAGGGGCCGTCAGAAATTCATCAACAGTTGGTTCAAGCCTGCGGCCAAGCTGCCATGACTCTGCGAACTATTCACAAGTGGGTGAAGCGCGTAGGAGATTGTGAGAGCACCACACAAGATGCAGCTCGTTCTGGAAGGCCATCGACCTCCGAAGAGGAGCATTTGGAACAGCTGCGTGCTATGATGGAGACGGACCGCCGTTGAACCGATTTGGCGGAGCAAATGTCCCACGCACAATGAAATATTTTGCGTATCTGCTTCGGTTTGCTACAAGTGTGATTAATAAGAAATTGATGGCACATCGAGGAACCTATTAAGTGGGGAAAAGGAATTCCTTATACAAAAATTCCTTCAGATTCGAAGAATTCAGATCATTGCGCACAAGGTTTCTCCATAATGTTGGCCCTTCCAATATTATTAAAGTAGCAGGCATACGAAAATTAGTTCACTTGATGATATCACATCCTCTCCTCGGCATTGCTCACTGTATAGTGCATACATTGAATCGAAGCCAGACATCGATGTGTGTTTTGGTGTGTGCGAAGTGATATCACAGCACGCACGCATCCCTCAATGGCTCTGATGTCCTCTGCTGACAGCTTATCGCTTGTCATTTCCAATAGCAAGCGATACACGAATTATCCATTCGAGAAGGAACAAATTGTCAAATTCTGTGATGTGCCATTTTGATATTAAAGTTACACACAATTCTTCCTTTCTAGGAAACCGAAGCGCGCGCAGATGAATCCAATTCTGTGGTCCCACGTCTCAAGAACCAGCATTTATCGACTGTTCACAGATGTCCTCGGCATTCGGAAGGTTGCTGTTCGCTGGGTGCCTCACAACCTTTCCGAAGAGCAAAAGGCTGAGCGCGTCACCATTTCGCGTCGCTTGCTTCTAAGGCAACGAGATTCGAACTTACTCGATTGAATCGTAGCCATCGACGAGACATAGATTCGTTCGTGCGAGCCAGAACTGAAGCGGCAATCTGCGGAGTGGAGACACCCTGATTCTCCGAGGCCTAAGTTCCGACAAAAGCCGTCATCGGTGAACCTCATGAAGATCGCAGCCTACGACTCTACAGGGATTATCCTCTCTCACTACGTTCCAGACGGTGAATGCTGCTTATCACAGCAATTATCTACGAGTTCATTTGCGAGCCGCACTGAGGAAGCGTCCCAACCTAAGGAATCCTCTGATTCTTCACAACACTTCCCCGCATCGTGCCACAGAAACTCTCAACACGCTGGAGCAATTGAAAGTGGGAAGCAATCCCACATCCACCCAACAGCCAGACTTGAGCACACCGGACTTCGACCGTTTTGGATGTCACTTCGAGGGAAACGTTTCGACAGTTTGGATTTGAAGAAGGATGTAAGCCAAGTTCTCAAGTCATTTCTCGAGGTTTTCGTTTCCGGGCTCGCCAAGTTCTAAAAATTCACAATACTTAAGGAAACGATTTCCGAAAAGTAGATATTCTTTCAATTTCTTTGAGCCAGTTATGAATAAGGTATGCCTGAAATGATATTATCGTGTACAAATCCAAACAACCACTGTTTATCGTGAAATTCGTGATCTACATCATAGAAGAAAAGTCTACCCTTTAGATTGAATTTCTCTAACAGAAGGCTATTAATCAATGGGTACCGGTGCTTACAACAAATAAATCTCAGACAAAATCTTTACTGTAAACCGAATCAATTAAGCCTAAAAGTTTACATCAAATAGGTCTAACCTATCGTGAATTTAACCACATGATGCTGAGTGACATCCTCAGACTATAATAATTGAGAACTTTGTAATAATTTTGTTAAACAGAAATAGGACAAATATCAAGACCTCTAAATATCACAAATGTCATTATAAACATTTCGCGTAATACGCGAATTCGCGACACCACTAGGACCACTATAAACGCAAAATGAATTCCCTTTTGAGAAGCACTGGTCTGCAAGATAAAATATAATTATCTTTTAATGATGGTGCTGATTTAATGACAACACTGCATTCCCCAAATGAAGTGAAAAATGCAGAGTTGATTTTGATACATGCGCCTGTTCGCTTCGTCCAAATAGATGTCACAAGAAGTTTTTTCTCTCTAGTTAATAATATTATTTCTTGTTAGCTGCGATACATTTTCAAATAGGCCTATAAAAAACTCGCAGATCAAACAACAACATACAGCGAAAATACAACATCACTGACGATAAAATCTCGAGTGTCCTAAATTCTACAGCTTTTGAAGAAACAGATCCATAACTCAAAAATCGGTAAATGTGAAAATACAATTAGCCTAAATAATTTCAGGAGTGATACAACGATCACAAATCAAGACGGAAACCAATGAATAGACAAATACACAAGTGATAATTAATTGATACACCAAACAATAATGGACTATAACAAGTACTTCAATGAAAACAAAAGTTAAAAACTGACATTTAACGAACTTACAGTATGTGTTTTCAAAATTCATTTAAACCGCAATTTGTTGCCAGACGCGATGGAAATTGATAAGCAGCCAGCGGGCCTTAATCTGGCCGCAGGTGCTCGCCCAGCTCCATATTATCCTAACTTCATCAGTAAATTCTTTCGCAAATTTCTGTCTACACTTTTAACTGACCTCCAACTTCTGTGCGTGACTGATGCTCTTCGCTCTATGCACCATTCACGTCTTTCTTCACATGATTAAGGCGCAGTTGATCCGGCCGAAAACTTGTCATATATTCTACAGCATTAAATATTCTGTATTCTGCAATTACAGTTCTATGGAAAAATAATGACTGCAGCTTTAAAGGGCCGAAACTGTCCATCAACTCTATATAAGCGTTGATCCTATGCTGCATGTTAGGAAACAAAAGCATCTATTAGATCTCTGACAACAGAATGACATGCGAATTGAAAATGAGGAATTACATTTGCGTGCCTATATGCTGCTATCCATATTTAGGTAATTATCTTGAACGCGTCACTATACTTCTGCTGTATTCACCACTGTGTCTAACATGTTATGCACTTTTCGCTAATAACAAAACGCAGTGAATGCCATCCATCTAAGGCAAGAAATTCAGCACGACAGTAGCAACTTAAGCGAGAAACAGATGTAATGAAATTCTGAAATTCTATTTATCTTTTTGCAGACACAGAAGGGACATTCCACGCGAGCCGAGACATGAGGTCGAAAATTGTTTTTTTAGAATACACCTTTTTCGTTGTCATACTCGACTAGAGAATGTTCCGACCTTTTCCAGCCAATATTTGCACTCACTATATGATAAAGTAAATAATATTTTCTACTGCATCGAAAAAAATTAAAAAAAATGTATTTGTTTCTTGATGCTGGTTTGTGGAGGTGAATGTTCCGCATATGAAACATTTTCTGTTGATTACATTTCTAAGAAACAGTTGATTTAATTATCTTAGAACACTTACTACCATACTGTGGTGTAGGGTTGATGATCTTGTTCTGAATATCAAAATGAATGAATGTCACGTGACAAACGGTATGATGCTATAAATTAGCACCATGGAAAATATAGCGGTGGTAGAAAGACGCTACTCCAGATTTTCCTTCTTTGTTGACAATGTAATCTTTGTTGACAATTATATATATATATAATGAACGTGTGTTTAGCACTTGTTTGTTGCAGATGATTACATTGTCAACAAAGAAGGAAAATCTGGAGTAGCGTCTTTCTACCACCGCTATATTTTCCATGGTGCTAATTTATATATTATATATATATTGGTATGCATAATGATAATTACAACATGGCATGATGTTGAAGCCAGCGAACAGCATTGTCTGAGACAGATGATAGTTCCTTAACACCACCAGGTAGAGAATATAACGGACACTGTTCAATGATGTGAAGCATTGTTTGTGGAAGTCCACAGTCGCAATTAGGGGAGTCACGTACGCCCCACTTATAGAGCACGCTAGCGCAAAGGCCAGCGTCGGTTCGGTATCTGTTCATTGATACCGGTACTCGTTCGTTGATCATTCTTCATAAAACGGCATTGAAACTCGTCACGTGACTAACGGGGTCAACTGCTTGAAAGCGTTAGAACTCATTCAAATGTCAGTGGCAACAAATTTGCCTCCATACCTATCGCCTGCGTTGCACTACCAATAAGACGCGCAACTGGTGTTAGTAGCAACGGGAAAGTAGGCTCACACCAGCGTACTATGACCAGCATGGATTAACCGCAGTATGTCTACAAACGTACATGAGCTGCATGCGGATGTCATTGCAAGATGTTAAAATTTCTTGTGTTGAGTAGAATAGGGTAGTCGATGATGTTACTTTAAAGCAGATTTTGTTGAGATTTTCTTAACCTGTTTTTTCAATGCGATATCCACCATAGTCAATGGAACAAGCAGTTGTACATTTTTACATGTGTCCTTTGGCAAAGTTCTGATCGTCCAAGTACGGTAGTGTAATTGTTCTTTCAGACAACTCGAATCCTGACGAAGTTTCCATTAGTTCCTTTTCTGCACGAGGCGATCCCTCAAAATTTCGTCTGATAATAGTTTGATCGCTTTATTTTCTGAATAAATATTTGGTACATCCTCCTACTAGGAATTTCTTTGCACTTCAACATGGGAAGGGTGCTTCTGACGATGTAGGTGCCGCCAATAAGCGGTCATGTTCACAATGGGGTCTTCCAAAAAGTATGACTGTAAACAGTCAGGACGATAACGCGGTTGTATCACAAGAGACTCACTGGTATCCAAATTATCTATCTGAAACATTTCTAAACAACTTCAATTTTATACCTCATTTGCCTAGAATTACCAAAATGCTCTGCACGGCCCCAAACGGTGGTAGTATATTGCTTCACAAATTCAGCTGCGAGATGAGTGACCCGACAGACGTTTCCAGTCTGAGAACCAATAGCGATGATTGTAGCTGTATTGACAATGCTGACAAGCTGTTCGACTTGAAGGTCGGAAATGTTCTCGTACCATGCGACGGCCTTAGTAACTAGTGCCAAGGAGTTGCGATGATCGAACTGAATTTCCTTAGGTTCGCCACTTCCAAGTATGAGATTACAGTGGCCAAAGTCATCCAACAGCGGAGAAGAGTTCAATGCAAATGTAAAACCAATTTCAATACTCTCCCGATATGTTTAATGCCGAGTAAAATGAATAGAAAATAAAAATTGCCAGACGTTTCGGGTCCAGACCCTTTGTCAATGGTCTGCAAATTATATTGATCAATTCGTTGCTTCCAGATATCTTTCAGTGCTTGGGATCAAAAACCTCAACTAGTATATCAACTAGTTCCTGTGCAAGTATCAATTTTATATCTTAAATAAGAGCAGAAATCTCAAGTAGAATAAAATGAAAATGTCTATTTAATGTCACGTGACTAACGCGTGAATATTTAGGTCTGGTGAATGAACTGACATACTCATACCGCTCTGTGACACTGATTATTATGCACCTGCGTCCACTGTAGCTTTTTATATAAAAAGTTTTACGATACTTCTTAAGTTGCAGTCAGGGCAAATGTTGAAAGTTGACTAAGTTGCGAAAGATGTCACGTGACTAATATGAAATGGGCGAGGACCACAAATAATTGAGATCTATTCATCAAATGAATTTAGCAAGAAGAGGACATAACTTACCTCCACAGATAGCCATTTCTTGAAATTGATAATTGAGTGATCTGCAACAGTGGAAATTTAAAATATGATTGAAAATTTACAAGATATAGACTATCAAAAACAGATGTTATGGCCAGGCACAGCCAAGTAAACAGAAACATTGATGACATCATTATATTTTAAAGTACATCAATTTCAAAACAAGTGAGAGTAGCGAGGACACATGTCCTTAAAATTTTGTCATCAATCACAATCGGGAGCTACATCAGCATCACAATAGAGGACTTGATGTCATCTTCATAAGCAAAACAAGAACACTAGATATAAGTTTATCTATATTACTGCGAGGTTTTTAAGCTTGCACTGCAACTTAACATTAGGCGGTAGGCCTACTCCATCTGATTTGAGTGCATTGAAAAAATGCAGTGACTTTTCTGGCTAAGTGTTTTCAAAATCATTATTTGTAATCATTCATTTAGTATTGTGCTTTCTGGACAGAAGCAAGTGCTATAGTTATTTTGAATCTGTGATAAACTAAAGCAATTCTTGGCATAGTTACACATTTCACATTTTTCATGTCAAAAGAATCAGGCTTTTGGGTCAATACGCAGTCTTCTAGTGGCAGATTGCTCGCTGTAGCTTGGACAGGTCAAACCTTAGATTTTAAAACAGGCAATGGTAGACCCTGCAATCTTGCTTAAGACAGCATGAAAGAATGAGAGACAAACAAAATTCCGCCACATGCAAGAGGATCGTGCGCCCAATCTGCTACCCTACGGTGGTGTGACTTTGGACAGTTTTGAAGTCTAACTAAAATTTTTGATTACTAATTTGATTTGCAGAAAAATTACTAATTGATATCAGAAGTTGCATCTGCTTAAGTACAACATGTTTACCAAGAATCACTACCATCAAATATTTGTTACGGTTTTTTGTCTTCTAAAAAACTCTTCAAAGTCACCCCGGGATGAGATACTTTCGGACACTCGATAAAATAGAACAAATTCTCATGAAAATATCGATGCGAAACGCTGATGGCACTAGAATACCTTAAGTGAGTTCGGAATGTTTAGTCATCCATGAAATCATGCTTCACAACTAAAAATGCACCGCCGAGATTGTGCATTTTCTAGCTGCAAACAGATTTGGCGCATTATAGTTCTTTAGAATTGATGTAGGCCCACGTCGTCTCAAATGTGCTGCATAATTTGAAACTATATTCTAAATTCTAATTTAATGACTTCAACTAGTGTTCTACAACAGTGAGCCTAGGATATTCAGTCAAACATAGCATCATGCTCTCCTTTGATCTCGTCGAGCTCAACGTTATCTCATTGAAAATATAGCATTACTCAGCGAATTTCAATGGCTTAGTTCGAAGAACGAAAACCAATCCGGGAGCTAAATTGTCACGCCTTGTGAATAGCCTATTGGCCTAAATGTAGGCCATTTTTTACTGAATTTTCACCCCTAGCACAGCTATGAGCCATGAACAAAGCTAGGGGTTATTCCATGAAAATAAACAAATTTTATGGTTTTAAATAAATAAAAGGAAAAATATATCTTCTAATCTGATAAAGCTGTCCTCATCAGAAACCTGTTCGCACGCCTCTTGAAAGCATCAAAATTGTATTGGTAAGGGAAAGTGTTCTGTGGAACCTGATTCCAAAGCTGTGCCGTGCGAACAAAAAAGCTTTTCGAGGGACTCACGGTACGTGCGCGTTCTAAGCTCACATGATGGCATCTGAGTGCATTAAAGGGATTGCAATTCACCAAAAAAACGGAAAATCGGGAAAAACCAGGGGTTGAATGCATAAATTTGAAATTTACATCAGATTAATTTCGCAAAAAAACCGGAAAATTGCGATCCCTGGTGCATTAGCTCTGCGTGTGCTTCTGGAGATCTTAGGCTTGGGTACGCACTCATTTACTGCAGAGCTGCTTCTACCGAAATAGTATCTGTAGAAGAGACTGAGTGAAGCGTCTGACGGAGAGCGGCTGCATCTTGTTTGCAAGTTTTTCAACCATAAGATTCTCGACACGCTTCTTAACCCGTTCAAGGAGGTTAAGATGCGTTTGTGGGGCGCCTGCCCACAGATGACAACAATACTCCATCAGAGGACGAATAGTGGACTTGTAAAGATAGCAAACAGTCTGTGGTGGAAGATAGCTGCTGGCACGATAGAGATGGATTGGATTGGATTGGATGTACGGTTTCCATGACACGTCTTTCGTAACCGCCAATCCAAGGAAGGAAATGGAATCTTGTTCTCTGATCCTATTATCTGACATCTTAATGCTATGATCGTCATCATCTCCTTTAAGTCTTAAAGTCGTGAGTGCAGAATACTCTCTAACTTTACTTTAAGTTACTTACTTAAACTTTAACTTTACTTTTACTCTTCACTTTAAGTTTTTGAAGGATTGAAGGAAACAAGCCAATTGGCTTCATTAAGAACGTCGCATAACTGCTGACGTTGCTGAGTGTTCTTAGCAAGTCGCTCATTGGAATTGAAGAGTGTCGTGTCATCCGCATACATCACCAATTTACTCACTAGGCAGTCTGGGAGGTCGTTGATGTACAGCGGAAAAAGAGTAGGTCCCAAAATTGACACTTGAGGATCATCTTGTGTGCATCTAACGCGACAGATTCTAATGCAAGAGAATGTCGATTTTAATATAATTTGCAAAGTCTTGCATAAATAAAATAGATGAATTCATGTAACACTTTCACACGGATTCATTGACAGCAGCAGTTGACAGTGATCGCAGTAACATTTTCGCAGTAGCTGTTACCAAGTTGGTATCGATCTACCGGACAAAATAGCTAACAGATTCCTAGAAATTAATATTTGCATGCTTTAGTTGCTTTCTTTCTTTGTGACACGATAATTAAGGTCAAACGTAATAACGCTACACGGATTGACATGAAAATCGAGTAGTGTTACTTAAGTGAAAAAATCGGCGAATTGAAAGATTTGATCGATGCCATTATTCCATGACATAAATCAAAGTTGAAGATCATATTAACATCACAGAAGTTGTTGGAATTGAATTCGTACAATGCTCTAATAGCAATTTTAACAAGGGAAAGGCAATAACGCTACAGCTAAAGCGTAATGACGCTACAAGGACGAAATCCGGTTTTACATTTGAATGAGGTGAAAGTTATTTCGACTTCACACGCACCAGTCAGCCTCAATACAACACTTTGAAGTCCTCCTATGCTTGCTCCTGAGGTAGGCTACTACTGATAAAAGTAGGTAGTAGTCATGAACGTTTTTTCAGTTGTTTTGAAAATGGTCTTAAGATTTTAAGCCAAACTGCTAAATTGAAATGTGGCTAAGTGATCTTAGATTGCAAATTTTCATCGTTAAGAGGGCCTTATCAAGCAGATAAATCCGATAATGATGTAACAGTGATTGACAGATATATCAATGCCATCAACTTGCGCCTTCGAGAATCAGTGCTACAAGACTACGTGGTGAGATCAAAAATGATTTAGACTCGACCAGAAGGAATAATGCTACGACTTAGATATTTCACACTGGATGACTAATGGGTATATAGGTAACAAATATCGTTTTGATAACTTTCATTGATATTTTTTTTCTTTGGTTTTTTTATCGATTTTAAATATTTAGTATTTTTCAGCATTTTAGTTGATTTTTCCATACATTTCCTTCCTTGAAAGTATTTTGACCGATATATTTACTTCGAACATGACTTGCATAAACTTCAATAGGGTCTGAGTTGTATTCATCAACGCATTCAGTTGCTTTCGTTGTTATAACAATCACGAGCGGTACCGAGTGTGAGTTGTGTTCAAAGGTCAGTCGCATTCCACAGAAAGACAAGATTCGCATTCATTTCAAGACAATGCTTCCAGCGGTTGAGTATCGAAGTGTTATTCGGTTTCTTTTACTCCGTCATTACGATAACCAATCTAGAATATCCGAACTTTCTGCTGCCTATGGTGATGAGGCACCATGTAGAGACACCGTCTATAACTGGATCAAGGAGTTTCAATCTGGAAGGCTGGATGTAACGGATCGCAAGTCCACAGGAAGACCTATTGAGATCGGGGATGACCACCAAGACAAGTTGAAGAGGATTGTGTATGAAGATCGGCGAATCGCTAAGGAAGAGCTTGCAGAAAAATGAACGTGTCTTTCGGTAGCGTTATAAATCTTCTTTCCGAAATGGGCATCAGGAAACTGTGTTCAAGATCTGTTCCCTACTTTCGCCGCCTTCAGTGCTGCAATCAATTGGTCGATCTTCATCAGAGTTTGGATGATGCCTTCCTAAGCAACATCATTACGGAGGACGAGACACCGTCATCACTGTACTTGCCTGAGGATCGACGGTCTTCCAAGGAATTCAAACTTCCTGGTGAGTCAGCAACTCGGAAACTGCGCAGTGGGACCAACCATCGAAGATGCTTGATGCTGACAATCTTCTGGAACAGCTGCGGCATTGTTCATATGGATTTCGCCGACCGACATCAGCGACTGAATGCAGAGTGCTACTGTGAGCAACTTCGTAAAGCTCGTCAAAGTGTTCGTAAACCCCGCAACCAGAATCTTTATCTACTACACGACAACGCGCCCATACATACTGCAGCGACCACTACAACTGCAATTGTGTGCTTCCTCATCCCCATACAGCCCCGATTTAGCTCCAAGTGACTATTACTTATATATTCCGCTATCTAAAGCATCATCTCAGGGGAGAGCGTTTTGTTAATAGTGAGGATGTGAAAGATGCAGTGATGGAATTTTTCAATTCCAGAAGTCGTGACTTTTTCCACGAGACTTTTCGAGAGCTTCCTAAATTTGATGCCTTCCTTTTTAACGCTGTATCTGCTTCATAAGGTCGTCGTCTTAACGGTGAGAATTTGCAATAATCATTTCGCCATTTTATTTTAGCAGTTTGGCTTTAAACCTTTAAATCAATACTAACAAATGCTGCTTAAAGTAAATTACAATATCTTGTTTAACATTTTGAAGATGTTTTATCTTGGGAAATAGTACATGAATATAAGTTTCCCTCATCATTCAAATTGATTTCATGAGTTATTGTAGACCGTATAAGCAACTCGGCATTCGAGAGACCATTATGATCATTATTCCATAATGATCATGTTATCTGCTTGTGTGTTTAGGTCTACCCCTAAATATTTCAATTAATGCGATATTAGTTATAAAATTAGTTGAATAAATTCAAATATTGATTGATCAATTTTTAATTATGTGCTGTACGAACACTATAGAACTGTTACGTCAGCAGATTCAACCTCGGATGAGGCTTACATGATCAAAGATAGCAACTTTTAAAAATGGATTCGATGCATTTGGACTACACGTAGGGTGTCTCACAGAGCACTCCTGAAATCGGGATTCGCATTGATCAAAATTACATGTATCTTAGGAATATCCGAGGCATGCAACTTTTGCATTCTTTCAAGCTTAGTGACTGATCTCACCAAGTTTGCGAAATACCGTATGTTGACCACGAAACGATTTAACACCGATGCCTTCCTGCAATCGAACTGCATTTTTAATGGGTGAAAAAATTCTTTCAGACAGGTATGATGTATACTATTTTTCCGGAAAACACTTGTTTGTAAAATGGTCCATTTATAACTCTTGCTTTCAACTCGCTTCCTCGGGAGAAATGATCTGACATGCGGTTACTAGTAGTGTACAGAAGCGTGGATTATAGTTCAAAAATTACATACAAGGCGCATACATTTTTTAATCATAATTCGGACAGTTGCAGAATTACCACTCAGTTTGAGTATCATGATTGCCTGACAAATGAGATAGTAATCTGAAAGGAAAGTGACTTTGGCTCCTGATCAAATGATATTTTCACGAAATGGTCCTAAAATTCAGTTTCAATAAACCGGTCCCAGGTTAAGTCTCAAAAATATATGAATTTTAACAGACGGAAAATAGCTGCGCGTCTTGGTGGATTTGAACCACCGACCTCTGGCATTCTAGGCCAACGCTCTACCAACTGAGCTATCGACGAGCGACAGAACGACATAAGTCCTCAATTGAATAACAGACGTTCTCAGCAGAATCAAAAACTGTTTCTGTTAAAATTTTATAAAACAATAGCCTCTGAATGCCATTGGAAGTAGGCCTACTAATACCTGGTCTTTAAACTGACAATTGATTTTCCGCTTAAAATTAAACAGAAGCGTAGGCTTCAGATGTTGCCGTGGACATCTCTGTTATGTGCATTTTATCTCGAGACTTTTCATGGGACAGTTTTATCAAAACCATTAAAGGCCATTTCGCAGGAGGACCATTTGACTAGGGCCCTGTGAGTCGGGCTTCTGTCAGCCTCTAGTCGAGTCAAGTCGAGTAGAGTCATGCAAAATTTTCAAAGACATCAAGATATTAAGGGAACTTCTTAAACATGGCTTTGAAAGTTTCGTATGCGGTTACAACAGCCACAGTAACTCAGCAGAACCTAGAACCACGGCTGCAATTCCTCTATTTTGTTGAACCTGCTACAAGATGTAAGACGCTTTGAAAAATATGAGGCATTAACTAAATGATAATGTAATAACATCCAAATTAGCTGTCATGAGTCTGCCTTTTCCATCCCGTAGACCAGTATTTATTCTATTAGAGAAGATTTCTTTTAAAAGTAGGAACTACAAGGCTTGAATTTTTTGCAGGACCAAGTCCATTTTCTTCGAAAATAGTTCATTTTTTTAACATTTTCGCAGATTTTCGCAGCTGGCCCGACCACTGGACAACATCTCCGAGTTGCTCGGCATTTTTTTGTCTCAGATTTTGATACTGACAATTTCTTGCTCCGACGAACATATTCAATTGGCCAAATGCACTTATACTGCTAAGGACGGTCAAACCATATCGCATTTTAGTGCGAGTCCCTCCGTGCGAGGGGTTTAGGGGCTGTAGTTACGACTCTGGCACCAATGTCTCCTCTCTTCTAGGGTATTCACATCATCCTCACTCTGGGACATCTATGAGAATATTGGTCATTATCGACTTATGGAGGATCCCATAATCTCATTTTCGTGTCTTTATTCACATCGAATTTTCATTCTTCCACATATCTCTTCATGTCTTTCTTCGCTATTCACTTCTACTATTCCAAATACCTTTTCATCTCCATATTTCTTTTTTTCATATTTCATACCATATTTCTTTTCCAAGGCACCAATTCTACTTTCGTGTTTTTCCTTATATTCTGTATTTTTAAAAACATTCACTTTCTTTTTCAAATTCAAGACTTCCTCCTAGAGACATCCAAAAGTTCTCTCCATTCCTCTTTAATAAGTTCTTGTACCCAATTCAACATTCTAACTCCGCACTTGCCTTATTCCCTTCATCTTTTATATAATAGATTCCACCAACTTTTGGGAATCGCATAAAGAACATCAAAACCTGAACAATCCAACGAAACCCACACCCGCAAACGGAAAGACCAAAAATTAGTGTAAGCTTACCTGTCCGTAAGTCTATCTATCGCTGAGTTACAACAAGTGCGGAAGACCTACTTAGAAATAAATTTCATTTGACATAATGCGATTGGAGCATTTGAACAAATTGTAATATATAGAAATGTATAAATTTTGGATGTCCCAATCCTCCGAAGCAGTAAAATTTGAGGTAGCAGAGCATCCCCGTCAATAAAGAGAAAATTAGATAAAGCACCCTAGATAGTGAAATCACCTCTATGTTGAAATGTTAATGTTATCCGATATCTATGGATATGGACATATATGTGGACATTATTTGAAAACCAAATTCCATCGGTCTAGAACATAGACATCGAACATTAATCATTATGGTCTAGAACATGCATCTTTGAGTACATGTATATATGTATATATACTTACGCTGTGCCCAATACTTTTGGAGGACAATGTTATTTTTGATGTTGTGCTTGTTGTCATGATCCGCAGCATAGACATCGAACATTAATCATTAAGGTCTAGACTGGACAGCTGGTCAAGGTCACGGCAATTAAAGCCTCACTATGTCGACCACTTTTCTTGTTTTATTACATGAAATATTTTGAAATTTCCATATGTTTCCACAAAAGCACGTGGTTTGTCCTTTACATTGGTGAATATCAGAGTAAGCGAAGAAACGAAATATGTGCAGTCTACTTATTATAATTTACATTAGATTAAATTTCTTGTCGATCTGGCTGGAGAGATTCATGTCGTTAATCTACTAATTCTCATACGATGATGAAAATCATCACAGCAGCTATTTACAATATAATAAAATGTTTGCTAATCTAGATTATTAAGTGAAGTAGTCCTGATGAGGACTGATGTAGCTCTCTAATCAGCAAATGCACAAATGCAGTGATGTTGTAGCCATTGGATTAATCAGTTCTAAAAAGAACTCAATGGATCTTTCTGGTGGCAGCGAATTGAAATTGATCAGCATTGGCACAGTTAGTGGTAAAAATTGAAATCTTGAGACCTGTGACACCACTCATTTTACTGTTGTCATACTGTACCACCATGGATTCCAAATACTGCCGCATACAGATGTACGACTGCAGATGCTGGTATTGGAAATCGAAAAAGGACAATGGTCACCAGTGTTGAAGAAATTAGAAATGGATATATATAAAACAACAGGAGACCAATGGATAAAAATTGGAAAAGTGTAGGTAGAACATAGAAATTCAAATCATACTACTACATCGATTACCAAGTGGACTGATGCTACATAATAACTGATACTACACGCGGTGGTTAATGTTAGTAGTGGACAAGTGGAAAGTGGAAATGGAGGTAAGCAATAATAACTCTCTAGTAAACACTACTACTTCGAGAAACAATCGAACTATACACACTCTACCTGAGACTACACATGGAAAATACAATTTATCCACTTGAATTTGTTATCGCCAGTCTTCCTAATCCGCCGACAATCATGGAATCAAGGATTTCTTCATTTGTCGAAATCTACAATTACTTGATTTGAATTACAATGCTTCGACCACATACCGATTAAGGTATATAAAGCATAATACTTCCTCCGTCAGTCATGAGCAGGTACTCGTCTTAGTTGTGTTTCGACCACTGACTTGAACACTCAAACCTAGACGAGAGGGGTACCAAACATATTGGCTGACAAAATACTCAATGGGTAATGACATGTTTGTAAAGATATGTCAAAAACATGAGTCAGACATCATGCAAATGTTGTGTTTCCACATGTAAAGTCAGTAAGCCAGTAGATATTTCACCGGATGAGCCTGTCCATTATTCTTCATTCTTCTATTGCCGCGCCTCATGTTTCGTATCTTTAGAGGACTTCAATAACTCAATAGGCTATAGCAAGAAATGAGCATCCGTGTGTCTTGAAAGTTTGATTTGTTTTTCTTCGTCTGCTAAGTTTTTTGAAAAACTTAGTGACCCTTGTAGCAGGGCAAACGCATTTCCCATATTTAAGCGATTTTTTGGAGATAATTTGTTTTTTCCTGCCTTGCTTATCTGCCTATGCAGCAGTCAATGTCAACGGTTCAGCTGATCTGCCGGCGCATTAGCCGCAAGACCAAAATTGCAACAGACCAAGTGTAGTAATGGCCACTCCCATTTGCAATCTGTACATAGACCGCATTTCGAATTTCCGAATTTCGAGTGCGCCAGATGAATGTTGTTTTATAGCATACCTGAAAAAATTGCGCCGAATGCGAGGCAAGGCGCACCGAAGCCAGGACCAGGCGCGACGAGGTCAGAGCCGAGCGTTACTTGCGCGGCAGACGTGTGATCTATTTCTAGAATTTCAGAAACCAAGCACCCGCCAGCGCACCAAAGCCGGCCAAAGTAAGTTCGGTGCACCCCTGTACAGATCACAGTTCGGTGGCGACTGCCGTTTTCGAAAAGTCTAAATAGTGCCATACTCACCGGTAAAAGCGCGAAATTGCAGATGAGGATTTGTTTTTAACCAACTTTCTCGCATCCTTTCTATTCCTTTGCAAATTTATAATAAAGGGGGCCTATTCCAACATTTTTGTTGATCCGAATGATAATCAAAAGTAGTAACAGAGTGAGTAGCAAGACAGGAAGTTAACTAACAATTATGCCTCATAAAAAACGAACGTTGGGGCCCCGTTACCACGTTGTCATTCCCACGGATTTTTATTTAAAAAATGATTTTTTTCAATTTTACTTGATATAAAATATTTTGAATTTAGACCTAAATTCTCCTGAGGAAAACAAAGAATTCTTCAAAATACTTACTTAGCAACTCCTTGGACGTACTATTCCAACAATTAGGGCCTTATAATGAGATAATCCAATTGCCATTCTATCAATCATCCATGTCCGGTCTCATGCAAATCTGGAGTTTCGAATCTCCAGTCTCAGTAGAAGACAGAGATTTTTGTGAAGATGCAAAAAAGCTGAACAGACTTTGGTATCATCAAAACATGTATACATTGTCATCAATGCTTTCATGACCAATTAAAAATCTTGAGGTTTTCAATTTGTAGTGGTCATACATGTTGCCAATTATGTGACATTCCGTGCTTTTGTATTATAGATGTTTACAAATGTTTTTACAGAAATTTGAAAGTATCTAAGGTTGGTCTTTTAAAAATAGAAATAAAACACCCTTGCTTTTGAAAGACAAAAGGGAAACGCACGCTTAAATCTTATCTTAACAACGGGGTATATAGCTGCACTGAAGTCCAAGTAAGAGCGAAACAAAATACCACAGAAAATTCTATTCTTCCGACTTATCACTATCATACACCATATATGATGCAAAACAAGCTGCAATTTAAAATTGCATTTTGGTTGGATTAAATCCCCGCTTGTCGCTGTGTCATCCAGAGTCAGCGTTAGCATCAGAACTCCTGAATTACTGGAGTGGAGTTTTTCAACTCCATGCAAATACACAGACCTCCCATATGCAACACACAGCAAAAACTGAATCAGTATAAATTCTAATTCAAATTTATATCTAAAGCAACACATTTAATGACACATCTACTAACAAAGTTATAAAATACCTATACGCCTTGTTTTCAATAAACTAGTGCAGCGAAGGCTAGTTAGACAACCCTAACAATATTTATCAATTTATTGATTAGTCCGCATTCAGTTAATACAAATAGACTTGGGTAAGATATTACACATGAACATTGAAAATACGCTTTGATGATGTTAGGCTTAATTCGGTGAAATCTTATTACATATTTTAATGCTTGCATTGTTAGACATACATATTAATATATGATAATGACATTGAAATGTATTCAAAGTTCTAGATATTTGTAATCATTCATTGGAACCAATCATTTTCAAAAACAGCAAACCCAGTGAAAATCATCTTTACAAACATACTATGTCTGTTAAGTAGAAACTTGCGTTTTAGCAATTTTTTTTGCTAGCAGACTTTAGTTTTTCAAGCAAAATTGAGTCAGAAATTAACAAGATTCATAAGACTAATTTACAGCGGATTTTTAATTCAACTAAAACAATCTGAAAGACAACAGGACCACTTAGAGATAGTCGATCCGGAGATTTTTGCTATTAATTGATATGAAATTTCGACAGCTTTCATGTTGTGTATTTAGAAAGAGAGGGGGGAGAAACCAAGCTGCTCTAGTTTCAATCAAACGCTTTGATTTTCCCAGTAATTTATACTCCTTCAGTGGTTCCAACTGCAGTAATGACATATTTCTTGATTTTTCGTAGTTTTGTGATACGTAAAGCAATAACTATATATCTGACCTTAGAAGTAGACGCAATTTAGATAATTCAAGTCATATACACCAATTTAGACCACAAAAATCTCAATACCCTCGACTTCAGAAATTCGGAATCTTATAATGAGTACTCCGTCAATGATAACCGGTGCTCCGTACGATGATCTTGCCCCATCATTGAGCAAGTATGTAAATAGCATCCGTGGTCCCAAGTTCCGCCGGAGTGCATCGTAGCACTCAGAAGAGAAAAAAGATAAGGGAGTGGTTAGTTTTGCTTGAGAAACTCGTCAATTGATGTTTTGTGGTTTCCGTGTACGGCCTTCACACATTATACATAACAATACATTTTCGTTTACTTAAACATATGCTTCTGGTGTAACGATTACAATTTTTAGCTCACCGAACGGTTTTATCGGTGCGAGAAGAGAGGCTAGCGCGTGCCTTAATATAATCATTCCAAAACAATACACCTATGTAATGGACCAATAATAGAAATAAAATTGCATGCACATCAGCTTGTAATTTTTGGTTAACAATAAAGATGAAGCTATCTCTCTATCCATGAATATGGCACAATCAATAATTTATTTTATTTTATATAAAGTATTTCGTTCTCTCATTTTTCATTCAGTGCGCGAATTAAGTACAATACTGTGGAATTGTACATGAACAATTACATAAAACCTGCGACATTGTTTGTAGTAGTGGACCATGATTTAGTATTACCTCGGGAAATCCAGGGTGAAAGCGAAAATTTCCCCGTTCTAGATTTATTTTTATTTGTGTGTCAATTCAGAATTCATTTTCATTTTATTCAGCTTATAATTTTTCCCTAGTATTCTGGTTACCTCTGTCTATACTTAAAAAATTATCAGACCCCGCAACGTGAACCTCCTGTCTAGTGTGAGGCGTTCTGCTTTTCAGATAGCGTGAATGCAAGCTGTGAAATTAATCACGAATTCCTTGACAAGAATTTGCAACAACAACTGACAAGTGGGTACGTGACCAAACAACGCCGAGTCATCTTCAGATAATCACAAAAACTCAAAAATGAGTAGTCAAAAGAGTGGCATGGTTATAACACCGGATGGGCGCGGAAAAAAATAGCTCATTTTTTTAGATAAAAGCGACTCCGAAACACCCAAAGTTATGGAAAAATCATTGACCGCTTGCATGTATTTGTGTTGATGAATTCTATTTTATAATTTACGAGTTTTAATTGGATGAGAAATCAGTTACATTACCAAGAAGAAGCAAAGGAACGAAGCAAAAACCAAGCAAAGTTAAGCAAGAAAAAATAAGAAGTCAATATTGGCACTCAGCAATCTTTATACTCCGAAATTTTTATCTAGATATATATCTGATTGCAGTAGCAAGTAAGTCACGCAATATCGAATGAAATTTGCACCCAAAAGAAACTGTGGCAATTATGCGAGCAAGACAAACATAAAAAACCGCTGGTGTCTATTCATCATGCATAATCAATATATTGTGTATTATTTTGAAGAATTAACTAACTCGCAGTTCCAAGAACTGACGAAAACTTGAGTTGGCGGACAGCTAATTTGATGATTTAAAACAAAATTCTGAATTAAAGCCTCTCTTGGTCGACCAAATGACCTTGCCACGAATTTTAATGAAGCAGATAGGAGCTGTCCGGTCTAGACCTAGTTGCTGTTGTTCGATGTCTATGATCCGCAGCATCATACTCTCTGATGGTGCATTTGTTAGGGGCACACCTAAGATATATTATACTATACATATCTTTATATTCCTAAACATCTTTGGGGGACACACCCATAGACATCAAACACATAGCACTGAGGTTGTTGATGTTCGATGTCTGTCGGCACAGCAAAGATGTTTAATATCTTTGGGGCACGCACGTGGTCGGTCACATATATGAAACCATATGAAACCAAAGAGCCAATTAATTCCTTGCATCTGTGGTCGCCATAGACATGGTGGTCACACTTGATGAGGTAGCATTTTGCCTGCATTTTGCAATGCTATATACTTGCAGTCATAGACATCGGATAACACCATGGTTGCAGTGTTCATGCAATTTGAGTTAACTTTGAGCTACTTCATTTGCTTGCTAGAATGAATGCGGTTTAAGATTGGACAGATTCTCATGCATTTGTGTCTTCAAAAATGGGAATGATATTTGATGAGTTGGAACTGCAAAAAGAAGAAGCGTAGATCAACAAAACACCATGTACAACTTTCTCTATCAATGCGCTGACAAAAATGAAGAAAAGACTTGATGCTGACGTTTTTGCTTGCGCTTTTTTTTATAGGAAGTAATGCTCTTCAGGACGCCCTTCGTTGACTGGCTCGAAGCTGGGGTGCCATAGAGCGCATGCAGCAACCTCAAAACAAAGGAAATGAGATGCATCTTGACTTAATGGGGATGTTCATTAACTAAAATTCTGCCGACAGAAAATTAAACCGATTTCATTCTCTACCGACAGAATATTCTGCCGACTTAATGAACGACGGTATAATACTGAAATCGACTGAACATTCTGCCAGTTTCGGTGTTATACCGTCGTTCATTAAGTCGGCTGAATATTCTCCTGGTAGAATATTAAATCGGTTTAATTTTCTGTCGGCAGAATTTTAGTTAATGAACAGCCCCAATATTTTACCCTGATTTCACTTTTTCAAAAGTGTGGATGAATAATATTTGTTCAAAGTCTGATGTTATAATTGCGTTTGAACTGCAACAGCTGATTTTGTAGTAGAATAATTTTTTTTCAGACGATTGCAACGCGTTCCTCCTGCTTTTAATACCGCTTCGTTCATATTGGCTTATTCGGGCGACTCAGTGAACCAATTGAGTCACTTGTATGAAGTCTCTCCCTGTCAATGTCGATAAGTGGCAGCTTAATCACTTAGAGCGGTACATTATTATGCATTATATTTATGTGTTTATTAAAAAGCATTGATTCTTCTAAAATTTTCATTCTTCTTAGCAAACTTTATACTTGTGATTGACCAATGCAAATGAGGTGCGTTTGACGGCGTGGCCAACGCGTTGCTGAAATTTCATTCGTATAAAATGAGTCTTGGGTATGGTGAAGTTGAGCGTCTTATTGACAAGTAAGATCGCAGTATCTGCATTTTATTAGTAGGTTTGATATAAATAGCCTAAAATACTGTCCGCAGAATAGCCATTTTTTTGCTGAACTTTGCGGGAACAATTTTTTTGCTAAGTTGCTTCATTCAATGAAATTGGCCCTTGTCATGAGTGAAGATTGGTTAGCGAGTGAGCACATAGGGCAAATATTGAGATGTAAGTGTTTTTATTTGTGGAAATTATGATTCAAATTCTTTGATTTGTTTCGATGCATTACTTTTTCATCTCCATATCACTGACAACTTCTTTATAGCTGGCTTTAAAATCTAATCATCTAGATTCAAAGCGAAGACACCCATCAACCATAACTCAGAAGGCCCAGCACAATCATCCTCATCAAATTTAAAATTTGTCCCACCTTTAAAAAATTCCCCATCCGATACTTCGCTGCAGTGAGATAAATTCAATCATAGTAGCGTGACACTAGATGTCCAAAATCAATCAATTCTGTATTTGAAAACCAATGAAACAGATTAAGTTGACAAAGGACTTCAATTAAATAACTTTAATAAGTAAGAAACACCGTTGTATTCAACGGCTAATTAACTGCGATTAATTTTTCGCTGTCTATCTTTGATTTTAAGAACCTCACAATGCTAATCTCATAGTTTGTGTTACCTTCGCACACTATTTTAAATTGTTGATCACTTTCTTAGTTACATCCACTACAGTTATGCAAATGTTCATTAATTACTGTGAGATTCTTTTTATGTTTATCAATCCGCTATTGAAGTCGCCGTTTAGTTTTGCCAATGCATGAAGATTCATAAACAACACACGACTTCATCAACGGAATTGACTTACTTTTAAGTGAGAAATGTGATTTTACTTTCCTTGTGCTAAAAAGCACTTTTGCGTCTCAGTTATATTTTTTATATATTCTTTTCAAATTCTGTTCAAAAAATGTGTTCAGTGTACCGCTATTACTCTTATCTTCTATAATATAATTTTCTTTTAATCGAGAAAGCCTAGCTGTTGTTTATATGGCATTTATTGCCCAAATTTTCGCCTACTCAGGCCGCTTCAGGGGTGAAAAGGAGGATATTCTACAAACACTTAAAATTTGAAATCTATAAGATGTTATGTTGAAATGGTATATACAGTATATAGATATAGGTTATTTTGGGAAAGGATTCATACATAGAAAGTCAATGTCATAGAATTATTGAAAGATATTTCCATTACTTTGTGAAAAGGAATTGGCGATATTGTTCATTTTCTTCACGTGAATTGATGGTGGGTAGGAATTTCTTTATCAACAGTGCTTCACGAAGACGAATGTTGGTATTGTCGCTTTCATGAGTTAAAATGTCGACTTGTACATTCTTGTTATGGCATTGTTGTAAATGTTTGAAAACTGATGATGTTACTTGTGTTGTGTGCTCTTTCACTCTGATGTTCAAAGTTCTAATTGTACTACCGATATAGGCATTTTTGCACTTGAGACATGTTATTTTGTAAATTACTTTTTTTTGAAGCAAAGTTCATTGTTTTGAATTGGACATGAGGTAAGTTGACATTTTGTTTCATATTTGGTATGGTTCTTCAATGCGTTTCTTAGAGTATATGACTTTTGAGCTAAACCGATATTTAAATCTTCTCGTTGGAAAACTTTCTTTATCTGATAATTCACTTTTTCTGATATAAATGGTAATTTTAGATAACATTTGTCTTTGTTGTCTTTTTTCTTCTCTGTGTGTTTCATTTTCTTTGTACGTCGTGATGATCGGATGAATGTCTCTGGAAAATCGTTGACTTTTGAGGTTTCTTCAAATTGTTGTAAATGAAAGTTTGCTGTATTTGGATTTGAGCAATGAGATTTGATGCGGTCTCTTTCGTTTCTCACAACTGCCATCTTCGTTGAGTTTGAAATGTTCGATTTGTAATTGATGAAAATGTCTGTTTTCACTATTTTGTTATAAAAGTTGAATTTGACATCATCACTTTCGGTTGTAATTGTCAGGTCCAATAGACTCAGTTGGTTTCCGTTTTGTGGGAGCTCGATCTCAAATTTTATATTTGGATTTTGAGAATTGAGGAGATCATGCAATTCTTTTGCAGTGGATTCATTTTTTGTCAAAACAAAACAGTCGTCTACATATCTCTTGAAAGTCAACATAGTATCAATTGATTGTAGTGCTTGTGTTTCGATTCTATCCATGAATATTATTGCAAGATTTTATAATTCCTTTTGAATAGCATCATTAAGTATTGTGAGAAACGAAAGAGACCGCATCAAATCTCATTGCTCAAATCCAAATACAGCAAACTTTCATTTACAACAATTTGAAGAAACCTCAAAAGTCAACGATTTTCCAGAGACATTCATCCGATCATCACGACGTACAAAGAAAATGAAACACACAGAGAAGAAAAAAGACAACAAAGACAAATGTTATCTAAAATTACCATTTATATCAGAAAAAGTGAATTATCAGATAAAGAAAGTATTCCAACGAGAAGATTTAAATATCGGTTTAGCTCAAAAGTCATATACTCTAAGAAACGCATTGAAGAACCATACCAAATATGAAACAAAATGTCAACTTACCTCATGTCCAATTCAAAACAATGAACTTTGCTTCAAAAAAAAAGTAATTTACAAAATAACATGTCTCAAGTGCAAAAATGCCTAAATCGGTAGTACAATTAGAACTTTGAACATCAGAGTGAAAGAGCACACAACACAAGTAACATCATCAGTTTTCAAACATTTACAACAATGCCATAACAAGAATGTACAAGTCGACATTTTAACTCATGAAAGCGACAATACCAACATTCGTCTTCGTGAAGCACTGTTGATAAAGAAATTCCTACCCACCATCAATTCACGTGAAGAAAATGAACAATATCGCCAATTCCTTTTCACAAAGTAATGGAAATATCTTTCAATAATTCTATGACATTGACTTTCTATGTATGAATCCTTTCCCAAAATAACCTATATCTATATACTGTATATACCATTTCAACATAACATCTTATAGATTTCAAATTTTAAGTGTTTGTAGAATATCCTCCTTTTCACCCCTGAAGCGGCCTGAGTAGGCGAAAATTTGGGCAATAAATGCCATATAAACAACAGCTAGGCTTTCTCGATTAAAAGAAAATTATATTATAGAAGATAAGAGTAATGATAGCGGTACACTGTCATACCGTACATAGGAGTAGTATCTCAAAAATTAAAACAGAATTTGAAAAGAATATATAAAAAATATAACTGAGACGCAAAAGTGGTTTTTAGCACAAGCAAAGTAAAATCACATTTCTCACTTAAAAGTAAGTCAATTCCGTTGATGAAGTCGTGTGTTGTTTATGAATCTTCATGCATTGGCAAAACTAAACGGCGACTTCAATAGCGGATTGATAAACATAAAAAGAATCTCACAGCAATTAATGAACATTTGCATAACTGTAGTGGATGTAACTAAGAAAGTGATCAACAATTTAAAATAGTGTGCGAAGGTAACACAAACTATGAGATTAGCATTGTGAGGTTCTTAAAATCAAAGATAGACAGCGAAGAATTAATCGTAGTTAATAACCGTTGAATACAACGGTGTTTCTTACTTGTTAAAGATACTTAATTGAAGTCCTTTGTTAACTTAATCTGTTTCATTGGTTTTCAAATACAGAATTGATTGATTTTGGACATCTAGTGTCACGCTACTATGATTGAATTTATCTCACTGCAGCGAAGTATCAGATAGCGCCAACGCTCCGCAAATAACACACAATTTCCTATCCGATTGTAAAAGTTCCTTGCCTTCCAACATGCATCGGTGGCACGCACAAACCCTGCTTCAAAATTACGTCCAACTCTAGATCCAAATCAATCTTCAAAGGAAGGTTGGAAAACCGAGCGCTTTCACAGGACCGATGACATTCTTTCAAGCTACCACATTTCAAAATAACACTTCCTAGAGTATCGATTGTCTCACATTTCATAATTTCTAACCCCAGTCTCTCAGCAACCGAAGGCAAGTTGTTCCGCATGATCCGTCATTTATGAACCTTCCTCTTCCCTCAAGCTTGATTTAGAAAATAAACCGACCATTGTCGCAATCAAAAAATTCTACATCTAGTGTCAGCCACAATCATTCCCGTTCGACAAGTCACCATCCCACGTTTAATCAGAGTTAAATAGAATGTCAGCCAGTTCAGACATGGTTAAATGGAATCACCCAATATAACATTGCTATATTAGGAGTTTATATTGTTACTATAATATAACATCTATAGGAGCCCCCCATGCGTCAACAATGGATCAAACAGAGGATAAAAAGGATCCGCCATTTGTATAGGCATAGCGGGTGCGTCCGGGTTCTACGGGTTCAGATTTGACCGGGTCCGCGGGTTTACCTGACGCATGTCACAAATGATACCGCTAAAGATATGATTGCAGATTTATATGCCAGTTTTGTTCTACCTAACTTCATAAAAAGAAAAAGTGCATATTGCACTGAAATCTCCTCAAATATACGATGTTCAATAGTGATAATCAATGGTTATTTACAAAAATGTATTGACATGCGATTAATCACACTAGTAACTGCATAACACCCTGATTAAATGACTGGCAAGAAATTGTCAAATTTTTGCACCAATTCTTTACCAGTTACCAGCTTATCAATGCGTCATGAAATCCATTTTTACAGCTGATGAAATATCAAGCAACCTTTATCACCAACGGCGTCAGATTCATGCTTACCAGCTACCATCGCTTCTTGAAATAGGCTTCGACTTAGCAGTGGTAAGTTGTCGGCGTCAGATTTCTATCAGTCGTTAGTTACTAGTGTTTCTTGAAATAGACTTCGAATTACCAGTGTTAAATTACCCGTTACCAGTGTTTTATGAAATAGGCCTCTGCTTTAAACGGACCGCAGCTACACAATCTCATTTCAGGTGACCTCGCTTCCCAAACAGGTAGGCTTAATCTTGCAATCTTATTTCATGAGTCCCAACCGCCTGCAACCGCAACATCGAAGAACTCGGGATTGAAGCTCATCTGTTCTTGTACTGCCGAAATTAAAATCCTTTCGCGACTTAACTTCAACTGCTCCAGCAGCACTATATAGGCCGCATTTTTTCAGTAGTGCCGGTGTCATAGATGTTTTGATCATGTATTACCGGCGTCAAATTGTCACCATTCTGCAACCTGACCTGATTTCTTTTATTTGAATGCATAGAGTTACACACTATCAACACTGTAGCGTAATTAGTCCACACAATCACCTCCGGCACACGAAACCCTAGAGACTCCCCAGCCGACAATTTTTTGTATAGAGCTATTCTCCAAGAGTGCCGTAAGGCGGTGTGACTTTTGACAGTTTTGAAGTTTAACTCAAATTTTTGATTACTTAAAAGTAGAAAAATTGCCAACAATTGATATCAAAAGTTGCATCTGCATTAGCACAACATGCGTACCAAGTATCGCTTCCATCAAACATTGGTTACAGTATTTTTGTAGAAAAAAACTGTATGTCCAAAGTCACCCCGGGATGTGGTGATCAGGGACTCAGATTTTAATCTAAGTCGACTTTTATAAAGCTTGCATAAATAAAATGCAAGGTATCAATTCAAAACACTTCCACACTGATGCATTGACAACAGCAGTTGACAGTGATCGCATTACTTTCTGAACAATGACAGTGCTTGATTACCGTGGTTTATCTTTTTCAGTTCAATATCATTCAATTCCGCACAGTTTTATATATAGAAATAACAACCTGACCAATCAGAAGAATAACGCATGACATGCAAATTTTGACGGAATAGGGGGTGTATTTCAATATTGTCAGTAGGAGGACACTCCATATTTGATGGAAATATCAGAAAGTAAAAACACTTTATCGCAAGCGCTTTCGACCGAAACCGCCAGTCATTATCAAGCGACTGTTCGTTTATTGTTGGATCAATCAGACATAAACAGTTATCACTGGGAAGTTTCTAGACCAAATTCATTTACATTAAGACACATTACAAAAATCCTAAACTAACAACAAAAATACGTCAATGAGCATGTTACTCTTAAAATTCTGCAAGTAATGCACATCAAAGTAAAAACAAAGATAAGAAAGAAGACAGACGCTAGCTAAAGAACAGAGTCATAAAAAGACCCAAGATCTATCTTGGTTCGGTTGTTGGAACGGAAATGTTTAGTCCAAAGAGATTCCTTCACTATTCTCCTCTTCAATGAGCGTTCCCTGTCCACCACAGTATTGGAATCAATATCGATCCTATGACCACTGTCCATCACATGCTTTGCTAGCTCGGATCGATCGACGTCAAGCTCACGTATCCATGACGTTCCATGACTATGTCTATGTCTATGCTTGAGGCATGGACTCCTACATACAGTATACAGCTTGAAGATATTAAGGAGTCCATGGCTTGAACACACATGTAGTCGTGAACATAGAAATAGAATGTCTTGACATACTTATATAGTATGGTTTACATAGACATTTCTTTAATGCTTTGAATCGAATTGAAATCAATTAGATGTCTTACACCACTTCTGTACTTACAACATTTGAATTTGAATTTTCATTCGATGCAGAATTCAAAAACCCTATTAGGCTTATAATTTCTTAAACCCGCTTACTTGTGCATCTATTATTTGAAAGTTATTTTCTGAATGATGATGATGATTCCTTTATGTATCCTTTTTCTATTTGCGTCTACTATACCATTTTCCGTGTCTGAAGATACAAGCAGGTCCACATCACCTAGGAAAAATTATTTGAACAGAGATAATGACTAGCATAAACTACTTGTATATTATATTACTTGCTTTAAACAACTTGTAGTTTATAAAGTAACATACACCAAATGTCAACAATACTACATTTGTAGCACTGCACGAAAATTACACACAAGAATAACCGAACATATCAACCACTCAGATTCGTCAATCTATAAGCATTTACATCAGTGTGACAATAACAAAATATCTGTGGACATCTTAGATAAAGATAATGATATTGTTAACCTTAGATTCCGTGAGGCAATGATCATCGATATCTTACATCCTTCTATCAACAACAAAGATGAATGTAGTGATTACCGCCATCTGATTTTTTCTACTAACATTTAAATTTTACATCTTCTGCGTAGTATAAATCATTTTGTATTCTTTGTATTCCTGATGATGTGGTTTTAACCGCGAAATATTGAAAGTAGTAAAGAAAATTAAATAGCAGCTCGGCTTATCAATCTCCTTATGGAGCTACATGGCTCCAAAGATGGTGAAAAAATATGCTCCGCGAAAAAACACAAACAATTTAAACTTATCTCACAACTTTCAATATTCTTGTTACACGTAATAACTGTGTTAATTGCGTCGCCGTACATCAGTGTGGTTCACATGTGTGATCTTAAGTGGTAACCAGAATACAGAAAGCTACACCAGGCGTGTTTTGAAACGTGTTTTTCATAAAATCCCAAAAATGGCTGTTTTCAAGCTAGGCTAGCTTTTTTCTATATGACAGTTTAGACTCCAAATTCATACTGAAGCTCAGAAACATGCTCAATTACTTGCAGAAGAAATTTGATCAGGTAACCGATAGTTAAAGTGGTATAAATTGGTCAATTTTGATTTTGCACATTTTTTCAATATATGATGTCAATATTACATAAGTAGCATTTATAGTACAATAGTACTTGAAATCGTTAAGTTGGTGTGCGGTAAGAAATTATTCCCTTTGATATATGTTGTATATGAAACTTTGATATGTTGCAATAGAGCCAAGCATGACCTTCGAAGTTCGAGTTTTGTTGGACTGAATATGCTTTATCAATCGACATTGTACTTCTGAATAGGAAAGTTTCTGCGAAATGCTTAGGATTGATTTATCTTACTGTTTTCTGAGGTAATCAATTACTTTTAGTAATTTCAGCTATTCTAATGGTGAGATATCATTCGCAATAAACCGTAGAAACGGAAACTGCAATTAATTTCATGTTGTGATAATGCAAATAGCTTTTGAGTGACTCAGTATCGCAGAATGTCTTCTGAGTGAAACCCACCAGCCATTAATATTGATCTAGTTGACCCTAATAGATTACCTAGTGTATTGTCGACAGATCTTTTCCTGGCAGCAGCAACATTTTCCCAGGTATCAGTGTTGCCTTACTACTGATTGTCACGGATCTCATATAGGCTACCTTTCTGTATTTTGAAATGGCACGAGAATCTCTCATCTGCGTTTCACTCATCATATTTGAGACCGTTGTGTACTTAGCGAACCGCTATTATTAAATCACACCTGAATTAAATAGTTCAGACTTTTCATGTGCAAATGCAGGCTTGTTTAGGTAAGATACATCGATATTACACGACGACGACTGTCTGACTGAATTTCATGTAATTTTACATTTGTAATTTATCTTCTAATTATTTCAAGTATTCACTTACGCAAATTGAAATCAAAAAGTGAAGAATTCCCAATAAGTAGAAGCAGACGTGGACAAATATTTCAGGTATCATAATCAATATCCCATGTGCATCATTGATTACGTTTGATATTAACAATTTCTGTTGTTGATCCCCTGATTCATAAATCTCTAATACGACTGTAAGCAAAGTATTCCTGCTCATTAAAAAATTAAACCAGATCAATTTTTAAGCCTTTCATAAAACTGCACGCTGTACAAAAGTTACCGAGGATTATAGGTTTCATGAAAAGAAAACAAGTTAAAGGGATTCTACCCAACCTTTCAAAATAAATGCAAAATGTAATGCTATTTCAAATATTTGGTAATAAAAAGGCATACGAGTACATTGCATTCTTGTACAGGTAACAATTTAATTATATTCTTGTCCATTAAAACCATGTGTTGGGGTTACATATCAGCACATTAATGTGATTAAAACCTCAGAACGGAATGGAGTGGCTTCTCATGATCAATATTTTCACAATATCATTATACTAAAATATCAATAGTCCTTTTGTTTTCAATTTGAGGTTTACCCATTGATTGGTGTAATCAATAATGCATTTCCTGTATGAAGGATGTTTCGATGCTAACTGATGATCATGCTAATTCATAAGTATAAGTCAGTCATCTGTTGCTGAAAGAGATTCTGCATATTTCATACAACCAAAGTTTTTTTCCACCATAATCTAATTGTCTTTCTTACCTTTTCTACACAATATTTTTCAACATTAACTTTGAAATAGTGTTTGTTACAAATGCATTAGAGCT
>CAJQUW010005160.1:0-59481 GCA_907163375.1 Prostheceraeus crozeri
AGTCGTTTGAGAAAGACATGATCGCCCTTTATCTAACCCATCCATTGCATGAAACAGATAAAATAGATACAGCTGGTAACTGTCATATAGCGAGCAATGATAACCATATAGGACTTTGGCAGTGTTGAGGTAAGGAGGAAAGAAGCATTGGTTATGAACGTAGCTACTACAACGAACTGACAAAATAGGAACACACAAATCCTTAAAACGTTTCGTGACTTCATGATAGTGTTGATTCACTCTACTATCCCAAGGTGGGAGCAAAATATCATTAATGACTAGATTGGGAAATACTTTCCTCTCCTTACCAGGATTATTACAAAAATGCGTATAACATTGAAAGCAGCTAACCATCGTTTAAAGTCAATAAGAAGAGCACTGTCACAAGAAAAGCCGTAGTCTTGCAAATATTTCAGATTAAGTCCATGAATGTGTTTTCTCGTCCATTGATCAACATTGGGATCACAGTTGGCATGTTGATGATAGACACTAACAATCTGATATGTCCAATTGTTCATAGCAATAGCACTGAGCTCCTGTACAGGTTCACCCTCACAATCCATAAAAATGATGATAGAAGCCTAAAACGGAATTTACACATCTAAGGAAACGTTCTATAACATATTACAAAATGAAGAATTACATCGATGCTTTTCACGACAAAATACACAAATGATATGATGGCAACGAAGAAGTAAAATGTATCTAATAAGACCACGTCTACGACACTCAAAGCACATAAGCGAATTGTCATAGGGTAGAGTTAGGAAAGGACTAGCAATTCTCCTTCTTTGACTTGCGTTTTGATGCAGCATTCTTCTCCGACTTGCGCTTCGTACCACTGCTGTTGAGGATTTGATCAATTATGTCGTCCACGTTGGGTGGTTTTGGAATATATAGGATGGATTCCATATGCATGGAGAGAGAGGCTATTTTATTATCCTTGTGCCGACCATAATATAGCCCATTCACTTTGAAAAGGATATCCCAAGTACCTTCTCCGAGCTCATCACATCTGATGGGTATTGAATGATCTCCATCCTTCTTATAGTAAGTACACCAATGTGATACCGGTAGGCAAATGTGATTACCATCCCAAATCTTTCTATAGGGAGTATCCTTGTCATCTCTCGCCTTCCACTCTTGAGCAAGAGGAGTAGGAATGTCCATATTCAATGTCACGTACTCCTCAATAATATCAAGTTGGCGGCGAATGTACGGACTCACGGGGATCAGTATGTAGTCCCCATACTGATTGCGCATTATCTTGACATCCGTGGAAGGGAGCATTCCCGCTTGGAGTACTACGCTATGATCGTCATAACGCAAGACTTGTTTAAATTTACGCTGTAGCGGTGTAGGATTATGTACCTTGGTTGTTTCTTCCACTGACCTCAGTTGTAGATGATCTGATCGTAGCGAACCTTGTAACGTTTGACCGCCATTTTGTCCTACGAGTGCAGCAGATGGAGTAGATGCCTGAAAATGAAAAAAGATTGTATTAAGTTTACGTTCAAGGGAGGAGAGGGAGGGAAGTAGCGACTTACCATTTTAGTTGGATAATAGAATAGAGAGAGAGAGAAAAAATGTGCGTCCGTCACTCGTGTGATTCAACGATGGAATGATTCTCATTGTGGAAAGCTCACTATTTATAAAGAAATGCTTGATTCTCATTGGATGATACTCTTAGCTTTCAAACGAGCTATTGCACGACAAAATCCGTCCACTAAGCCAAGATCGAAGGTAGCTCTACCGAGGGGGGGACGTCAGCGAAAAATTTTTTCTCTCCGATTGCTTTCAAATTCACCATACTGATGCAGAATTTCACGCTGAATCCGAATCTGGCCTCCGTTTTCCCATCCGATGCTTCGTTTTGGCGCTACAGCCCAAAACGTCCAAAATTCTAACTCTCGTTTTTTCGAAAAATGTTGAAAATTTTTTCTCGCCGATTGACTTGAAACTCACCATGTTGATAGAAAATTTGACGCTGATTCCAAATCTGAATCTGAAATCCGTTTTCCCATCCGATGCTTCGTTTTGAAGCTACAGCCCAAAACGTCCCAAATTCTAACTCTGTCATTTTTTCGACCATCTCCCAAAATCTTAAATGGCGTCTCACATCTAAACGAAGACAGATATGAACAAGCCGATTCTTTCAGTGCATTTGTCTCACTCTTAGCTTTCAAACGAGCTATTGCACGACAAAATCCGTCCACTGGAAGCCAAGATCGAAGCTAGCTCTCCCGAGAGGGGGGGGCGTCAGCGAAAATTTTTTCTCTCCGATTGCTTTCAAATTCACCATACCGATGCAGAATTTCACGCTGAATCCGAATCTGGCCTCCGTTTCACCATCCACGACAACCTAGACGGTCGCCCACGTCAACCTAGGTGGTCGCCCACGTCAACCAACTCACCCGAGTCTCACACTCTGTCGTTTTCGAGGAGGGGCGCGCCGGTCGGGTGTTCGCCGTTTTATTACTACTGTAAATAATTAAGTTATTTGATGTAATGGGAACGCTATAGACATATAAAAATTTCTTGATTTGTTATTAAAATGCGTTTTGGTTCTGTAATTATTAAAAAGAGGTAATGAAAAGGAATATCTGATGCTCGCTTACAAATATTTTCAAATTCATGCAATATCAGCTGACTTTGGTGGCAGTGAAAATTTTTATATCAAAAGATTCAGTTTTTTACGGAGATGATTTCCTGTGGTCCAAAAAATTATTTGAGCAGTTTTTTGAAAAAGTCAATTATTTTCAAATATTCCTGCATTTAGTTTATTATACTAGCATTTCGATAGCTTGACATAATTACTATGATAAGATTATTTTCTTAAGCGTGATCATATCACAAACTACCTGCAACTGTAAGAGCAAAAGCATCATTATAAAGAAAATGATCTTTGAAAAGTGTAATACATAGACATCGGATAATAATAATGAGTAGTAAGCAAAACTCCACTTCTGGACCGCGCAAGATGGCGGCCATCGCTGCGTCCCCCCCCCCTCTGGCACGGCAGAGTGTCGTGGTCGGCCGCCGTGGTGCTTCGTGTCTGAGTCCCCCCCCCTCTGGAACGACAGAGGTTGTGGTCTGTCGTGGTGTGCCGGCCGGGTGGGTCCACGTTCACAACATGTTCGCTGACGTCCCCCCCCCCTCTGCAACAACAGAGTGTGAGACTCGGGTGAGTTGGTCCGACCGCCTGGTTGACGTGGGCGACCGTCTAGGTTGACGTGGGCGACCGCCAGGATTAGTCTTGAGGCTATAGTGTGTGATGTTTTTGGTGTGTAGCGTCCAAACGAAGCATCGGATGAGAAAACGGAGGCCAGATTCGGAATCTACGTGAAATTTTGGGTTAGGAAGGATGTTTCCAGCGAAATCGGAGAGAAAAAATTTTCGGCTGACGTCCCCCCCCCTGGACAGCTTGCTTCCAGTGGACGGATTTTGTCGTGCGATAGCTCGTTTGAAAGCTAAGAGTGAGACAAATTCAGTGAAAGAATCGGCTTGTTCGTATCTGCCTTCGTTTACATGTGAGACGCCATTTAAGATTTTGGGACATTGGTGAAAAACGACAGAGTTAGAATTTGGGACGTTTTGGGCTGTAGCTTCAAAACGAACTATCGGATTGGTAAACGGATGCCAGATTTGGAATCAACTTGATGTTATTGTCCAATGAGGATCATCATCCAATGAGAATCAAGCATTTCTTTATAAATAGCGAGCCTTCCACAGTGAGAATCATTCCATCGTTGAATCACACGAGTGACGGACGCACATTTTCTCTCTCTAGTTCCCTGTTCTATTATCCAACTAAAATGGTAAGTCGCTACTTCCCTCCCTCTCCTCCCTTGAACGTAAACTTAATACAATCTTTTTTCATTTTCAGGCATCTACTCCATCTGCTGCACTAGTAGGACAAAATGGCGGTCAAACGTTACAAGGTTCGCTACGGTCAGATCATCTACAACTGAGGCCAGTGGAAGAAACATCCAAGGTACATAATCCTACACCGCTACAGCGTAAATTTAAACAAGCCTTGCGTTATGATGATCATAGCGTAGTACTCCAAGCGGGAATGCTCCCTTCCACGGATGTCAAGATAATGCACAATCAGTATGGGGACTACATACTGATCCCCGTGAGTCCGTACATTCGCCACCAACTTGATATTATTGAGGAGTACGTGACATTAAATATGGACATTCCTACTCCTCTTGCTCAAGAGTGGAAGGCGAGAGATGACAAGGATACTCCCTATAGAAAGATTTGGGATGGTAATCACATTTGCCTACCGGTATCACATTGGTGTACTTACTATAAGAAGGAGGGAGATCATTCAATACCCATCAGATGTGATGAGCTCGGAGAAGGTACTTGGGATATCCTTTTCAAAGTGAATGGGCTATATTATGGTCGACACAAGGATAATAAAATAGCCTCTCTCTCCATGCATATGGAATCCATCCTATATATTCCGAAACCACCCAACGTGGACGACATAATTGATCAAATCCTTAACAGCAGTGGTACGAAGCGCAAGTCGGAGAAGAATGCTACATCAAAACGCAAATCAAAGAAGGAGAATTGCTAGTCCTTTCCTAACTCTACCCTATGACAATTCGCTTATGTGCTTTGAGTGTCGTAGACGTGGTCTTATTAGATACATTTTACTTCTTCGTTGCCATCATATCATTTGTGTATTTTGTCGTGAAAAGCATCGATGTAATTCTTCATTTTGTAATATGTTATAGAACGTTTCCTTAGATGTGTAAATTTCCGTTTTAGGCTTCTATCATTATTTTTATGGATTGTGAGGGTGAACCTGTACAGGAGCTCAGTGCTATTGCTATGAACAATTGGACATATCAGATTGTTAGTGTCTATCATCAACATGCCAACTGCGATCCCAATGTTGATCAATGGGCGAGAAAACACATTCATGGACTTAATCTGAAATATTTGCAAGACTATGGCTTTTCTTGTGAGAGTGCTCTTCTTATTGACTTTAAACGATGGTTAGCTGCTTTCAATGTTATACGCATCTTTTGTAATAATCCTGGTAAGGAGAGGAAAGTATTTCCCAATCTAATCATTGATGATATTTTGCTCCCACCTTGGGATAGTAGAGTGAATCAACATTATCATGAAGTCACAAAACGTTTTAAGGATTTGTGTGTTCCTATTTTGTCTGTTCGTTGTAGTAGCTACGTTCATAACCAATGCTTCTTTCCTCCTTACCTCAACACTGCCAAAGTCCTGTATGGTTATCATTGCTCGCTGTATGATAGTTACCAGCTGTATCTATTTTATCTCTTTCAAACCATTGATTTATAATGCATGCTTGTTACCATTATTCAATAAATGTTACTATGAGAAGAGTTGTTGTTTTCATGCAATGGATGGGTTAGATAAAGGGCGATCATGTCTTTCTCAAACGACTGCGGAACATTACGTTTTCATAGGCAAAGTTTAAAAGGAGCTGTTCAAGATTATGTGATAAAATTTCATAAAGATGAGACCGACATCGAAGCAGTGGTCGATGATGCTAGCACTCTATTTCTAGAGTTAATGAATACATTCTCTGATAGCATTATCATGGCGCGATTAGTTGCGAAAATTAAGTTTAGTCATTTTGGAAAGGAAGAGGTGGAAAGTCGCTCTTTCCATTTTGCTTCTTATTCAATGGAAGTGGTAGATCACCCCCAAGAATTTTTTAAAAGACATATGATAAAAATTGCTGAACGTCTTAACGCATTTAACCATCATGGTAGCAGTCTAGTGATTGAAGCGATTTCAGATATTCACATTCAACTTTCCATAAAGAAAAATTGAAAATGCAGTGGTACTTGATTGTAGCACAACTGGTTTTCGAGCTATGTCTGCTCACTCTCGAAGTATATTCCTTCTGTACATGCGTCTATTATTTAGAAAAGGCTAGCAAATTCATATCTTCAAAAAGACTTGCTATAGACATCAGTAACGGTGAAACTATGTGTTGCGATGTATGTAAGCGAAAGGATGGAAATGAAAAGCGCATCTTCAAGAGATGTAAGCATGCTTTTTGTCAACGCTGTTTCATACGTAATTGCATTCAACTTTGCCAATGTAACCACTGTGACATTGCTCATTTCGAGTGTCACTTATGTCGCAATAGTTAGTACCTATGCAAATGTGGTAAAGATAGGTTTTAGCAAAGACTAACACGGAAAATGGCGAAACGTAAAATGACGAAACGTAAAAGTCAAAAGTTTTCTTCAGCCATTCAAGCTCTCCGACGAATGAAAGCAAATCAGCGATACAATGCTATACGACATGCTAACGATAAATTCATTTGTGAAATTATTTCTCATGTGAGGAAGTTGAGGACGAAGAAATTAGCGCCAAAACAACGAAAGTTACTTAAGCGATATGCTACGAAATTGCGTTTCATCTCCAATCCTAAAGTCGCCCTTCAAAGAAAGAGGAAAACTCTAACACAAAAGGGCGGTTTCCTTTCAGCAATACTTCCAATGATAGCTCCTGCCGTGGGCAACCTATTGGGAAATATCTTTGGCTCTAAGCGTTAATTATGCAAATGTTGAGTCTCAAAGTAATAAAATGGATTTCAGACTTCAATGTGATAAAGTTCTGACTGTATCAGGTCCATCTCATGCAGGTAAAACTGTTTTCACGCTGAATTTATTGGATAAAAGAAGGGAGTTGTTTAAGGAACCTATCAATCGAGTGATTTGGTGTTATGGTATTTATCAACCGTCGCTGTTTCAGGAATTGCAAAGTCGCAACTTTATTCGACATGAAGGAATTATTCCAGTGGATAAACTTCAGTCTAATGATGTTGTTGTATTGGATGATTTATTAAAAGAAAGTAAGAATTCAAAAGATGTTACAGATATGTTCACTCGCGCAGCACACCATAAAAGGTGTTTTATCATCTATATTACACAAAATTTGTTTCCTGATGGAAAAGAAGCTCGTACACGAAACCTGAATACACACTATTATGCTATTTTCAAGAATCCGCGAGATAAAAGTCAATTTGAAATTTTAGCGCGACAAGTTGCACCCAGAGGATCAAAAGCCTTAATTGAAATTTTTCAAGCAGCTACTGAAAAACCATACGGTTACTTATTCATTGACTTTACGCAAGAGTGTCCGGAAGAATTTAGATTTCGAAGTGATATTTTGAAAACTCCCATGATTATCTACAAACTATGAGTTCTTATTCTCGCATGATTGTTATTCCTCAGGATGAATATGTACAATTGACTGCCATGCAGCAAGTAAAGCAACCTCTTGCAAATCAAATGTATAGGAAAGAAATAGATTATCAGCAAAATGTTCACATCAAAGATCCACATCGTGCTGTATTATTACAATCGGAAACTGTTGAGCAATTGAAAAACTTGAAGAATAAGATGCGTGACTCTGTATCGACTGCTACACCTTTAGCATCTCGCGCACATGCCATATCTCTTTTCAACAGTATTGAACCCCATCTCAATGTAAATGATAGAGGAGAAATCATTACAGATGAAAATAAAGTGATTGATGCTTCACGTTATGAAGACTTGATTCAGTATGCGACACGTAGAAAGCGCCGTCAGGGCTATGTTCCACCTGGTTGGTCATACTTTCTTAAACTATTGAAAAAGCATAATGTGCCAAAATTTGCTTTAAATAATGAGACATTGAAAGAACTTGATTCAACAGTGGCTACTACTCCAATGCTTCAGGCGATGAAAATGCCAACAAATTGGTTTAAGACGTCACCTGCTACATCCCCTCCCACACTCACTAAGCAAACAAGGGGAAGAACTCGACGTAGATCTGTATCGCCACTAAAACTGGTAAAAGGAAAACGTAAAACAGCTCCTCCTAGGAAATACATGTTCTCAGACTATTAATATGAAGCAGATGTGTTGCTTGCCATGTAATGAGCCGCCAGAGGTGAATGTCGTTGTCACTTGCACTTGCTGCGCCAGCTCTCATAATGAAACCCCTAAGCAATGTGAACACGATCGCAAAACCGCTAAAGCTAAATGCTGCAGTTGTTGTAAATGTAGAAAGGCAAGAAAGAAAAAAGATGAGAAGGAGGAAAAAGAGTCAGCCGTCATCGACTGAACGTTTGAAGTCAATCTATTATGATGTAAAACATCCGGCAGGATTTGCATCTATCAAGAAATTATCAAAAGCGAGTGGTCTTCCACAATCACAAGTGAAACGATGGTTAAAGGGTCAGGCTACCTATACACTCCACAAACAAGCGAAAAAGAAGTACCGCACCCGCCATTATATTGTTCATGACATCGATGAACAGTGGCAAGCAGATTTGTGCGATGTTGCCTCCATTTCAAAACATAACTCGGGCAATAATTTTATTTTAACCGTCATTGATATTTTCTCGCGTTATGCGTGGGCTCAACCTTTAAAAACTAAAGAAGGGAAAGGAGTAGCAAAAGCATTCCAAACAATTTTTCGAGAAGGTCGCATTCCAAAAAGAATTCAGAGTGATCAAGGAAAAGAGTTTGAAAATCAGCATGTGACAAGATTATTTGAGAGGCATGACATTGAGTTGTTTAGTGTAAAGAGCGCTTATAAAGCTGCACTCGTTGAACGTTTTAATCGCACATTAAAAAATCGTTTGTGGCGACATTTTACTGCCAACTTGACACAAAATTGGACAAAGGTTCTACAAGATACACTCCATGCCTACAATCACTCTATCCATCGTTCTATTGGACTCAGACCAGTAGATGTAAATGCTGACAATGTAGATAAAGTGCGCGAATCATTCCAACGTAAACGCACTCATGTGAAAAGTGATGTGAAAATTGGCGATAAAGTTCGTATCTCAAAAGTGAAAAGTGTTTTTGCTAAAGGGTACCTCCCGAATTGGACAGAGGAGGTATTTACAGTATCAAGGATTAATCAAAAAGACTCTCCGACCACCTACAAGTTGAAAGATTACGATAATGAAGAAATTGAGGGTAGCTTTTACCGCGATGAGATTGAGGTAGTCACTGAAAGTGAAACATATTTGGTAGAGAAAATCATTCGATGTAAAAAACGGCAAGGTGAAGAATGGTGTCTTGTTAAATGGACTGGTTATCCTTCAAGTATGAACTCTTGGATGCGTCGTGCCGACATCTTTCATCTAAGTGATCGACAGTGATTCATGCAAAGTTGTAACTAACAATGTTTAGGGTTTGAGCTATGAATCCAACTGCCTCATTTTATTCACGACCCTCCTACGTAAGTGGTGGAGGACAAATTTACATCGGTGCTCGCCGCCAACGTGGAGGTAGCATACTTGGTGCACTGAAATCTGTTGTAGCACCTCTCATATCCAATGTCGGTAGATCTTTAAAACGAAATGTTTTAAGTAATGCCGTTGGCTTTGCTGGTGATGTTGCTAGTGATCTTTCCAGAGGTAGAAGTTTTAAGAGCAGTTTGTTGAATCGTGGGAAGGAACGCGGTTTAAAAACATTGAAGCAGACCATTGCTGGTGTTACTCAAGGAAAGAAATCACCTAAACGAATGAGAAAAGGAAGGAGGAAACATCGCGGAGCTGGTAAGGTGCGATCTTCAGTCAAAAGGCATTCACGCAAACGTCGCAGAGGCTCTAATCATTCATCAGGCGCTAAACGACGACGCTGCTATAACTTCTAATCATGGAGTGTAAAACTTCCGGTTTTTGTTTGTTCGATCAACAAGCCATACAGACAGATATTCTTAGTTCAAGTATTGTAGATTATCATCCTCGAACAGCTGAGAATGCTGGCCCCATTGAATTTGTTATTCCTGGTGGTAGTGATGACTACATAGATTTGAGTTATGCGATGCTTGATTTGAGGTTTAGAATTCAGCAAGCAGATGGAACTGCTATTGACGATGCACATAAAGTTGGACTGAACAATTTACCATTGACTACATTACTTCGCGATGTTTCTCTAACGATTGGAGAGCAGCAGGTGGAAGGTGGTCAAAGCGATTATCCCTATAAATCATATTTCAATCATGTATCACAGTTTCATCCAGCAGCACAAAAAAGTCATATGGAAGCCATGGGATGGTACAGAGATGAAGCAGGAAAATTTGATGTTGAAACAAACAGTGGCTTTGTAAAGCGATCTGCTATGATTAAAGATAGTAGAGTATGTCAGCTATATGGTCCGCTGAATTTAGACTTCTTTAGACAGTCAAAGTTTTTACTCTGTAATACCAGCATGCGACTCAAGCTGACATTGAATAAGCCTGAATTTGCGCTGAATGCATTTGCTAAAGTTGACAATTTTAGAATTCATGTGGAAGATATTGCACTTTACATTCGTCGAGTAGTACCGAATCCAAGTGTCATTAGAGGGCATGCTGAAGGTCTTAACCGCCAAAATGCCATTTACCCCGTTCAGCATACAAAGCTTCTCACCTTTACAATTCCGAAAGATCAAAAGAGTTTCATGAAAGATGGCCTCTTTCCATCGGAAGCACCGAAGCTCCTCATGGTGGCAATGGTTGAAAATGATGCATTTAATGGTAATATAAAGAAGAATCCTTTCAATTTTAAACACAATCAGTTAAGTGAAATTGCTTTACGTGTTAATGGTGTGAGTCATCCTGGTCCACCCTACAAACCAGATTTTGCTTCGGATCAATTTATGCGCAGTTATGTTGATTTTATGGATGTCTTTGGCTTTTACAATACGGATGATACCAACGGACTGACTATGAAAGAATTTAAGAGTGGATATACTATTTATGCATTTGATTTGACTGCTGACAGCGATATTAGTGCACCCTATCGTCAAGCGAACGTGCCTCATAATATTCGTTTGGATTTGACGTTCAAAAGAACACTACCTGAGACGATCAATGTATTAATTTATGCAGTCTTCGATTCAAATATTGAAATTACAAAGTATCGTGACGTGATTCTTCAGTATAATCGTTAATGAGTTGGTTGACTGCTGACGATATTAAGACTAAAGTGCAGCGTAATGCAGACGAAGCGACGTTGAAAGCTTTCGATAATGTCTATTCACTCGATACCTTACCACCTGCAGTAAATCACTATCCCATCTTTATTGTGCTAAACACTCATTCACAGAATTTAGGCGGTGAGCATTGGAAAGCGATCTTTATTGGAGAAGACCGACGTGGTGAACTATTTGACTCTCTTGCTCAACCTCCAAATATACCAACACAGCAGTGGTTGAGAAAACATACGCGTCAATATCAGCGAAATGAACGCATACTACAACATCCACTTTCATCAACGTGTGGTGCTTTTGTACTGTACTTCATCTTAAAACGTTTACATGTATCTCGATTTGCATCTGTTATTCAAAACTTTTCATGTAATCCATCCTCTAATGAAAAAATGATTTGTAAGTTCTATCATGATTTGAAATAAAAACATCATGTTGGAAAAATTGTTTTTTATTTTACAATCCGCTGGGTACGTACATACTCAATGAGATAGTCTAGGATCATATTTGCTTGTTCATGAGATTTTAGTCCAGTAATGATCACTTTACTATTATGAAAGATTGCCACATGCACAGGCAACCAACAACTAATGAGAGCTGCAGGAAAAAGTTCGGGTTCATAACACAAACTGTAACTGCTGGTACGAATCTTCAAAAATGATAGACTGTCACTCAATTGAGTAGAGATCACCATATTGTCCACAGTCAGATTCGACATCACACACCTCTCCCTCTTCCATATCCGACGTAGTAGTCTCTGTAGCTCTAAGCGCATTGACTGCGCCGATGAATGAGAAAGGGCGCCGAGAATCTGTACAGTCCCATTTGGGAAGAGTTGAAGATTCCGTGAATTGTTCATCTTCACCACTAACATTTGAGGACGGCCCGGGTAATACTTGCTGTTTGGAAGCTGTTGGCGTAATGTTGTGAGATCGATTTTGGTGTAGAGTCTGAAGCGACGGAGAATGTTGACGATGGTGTAGCGATGGCGCTTCATGATGAAAAAATGAGTAAATTGAGCGATGTACCTTCCTTTTATACTTTTCCCAACTACCTTGATGAAATGTGAAGTTAGTATGAAGTTGGGAATGATAGAGTTGAATTCGCCGATTGTTGACGCGCAGCCAGATGCGATTTCCAATACGTGAATGTCTTTTCATATAGAAGTATTTCAAGTCCTTCATGATATGATGTAGAGATTGAAAATGACGATAAGATAAAACAAACTCTCTTCTCACATTTCCAGTTGAATCTTTGAAATAGACGTTTCGATCATGATCCGTTTCAATACGTTGTAGGGAATCTAATTTCCAACTCATGGTGCGTGGTAATCATATCTGATTAAGATTTGCATAGTAGGGCGATGAACTCACGACGAATAAATGTCATGATGGAGCGATGTATGTATCTTCTATACTTCTCCCAATTGTATTTGCGAAATGAGAAACAGTTTGCGGAATGAGAATGGTAGATTTGAATTTCATTTCTGTAATGTTGAAGCCAAACTTGATCACCCAAGGAGATGAATCTTAATGTTTCAAAATATTCCAAATCCCTCATGATATCATTGAGGTTGACAAATTGTCGCCATGTTAATGTAATTCCTCTTGATGTATGACCATGAGAATTTTTGAAATGTACGTTTCCATCACGATCAACTCTGATATATTGTAGAGAGTCCAAAATCCAAGTCTTCATGATGTTATGCAAAGTTGCAGATTAGCAATATAAAAATGTCGTTTTATCATATTTTGCTTAGCAATGCGGCTACAAAGAGATTTACTAGCAATCGAGCCGCACTCTTTTCTACTCCCATTGATCATGCACAACAGCTAAATGGGAATTGGGAAGTGGGTGTCACTCAACTTGTTTATAGCAACTGTGTCTATACTTTTGATCATGAGGTGATGACTATTAATATGAGGCGTACAGCTGCTTATCAATGTGAAAAGGGGTGCCGAGTATACATTCCACAGTGGCCAAAGAAAGATCTCTTATCATGTAAAAAGTTTATATATGATTTCTTGAATAAAGCGTGTAAACATATTGTCCAATTTACTCCGCACAATGATGATTATAATTATGTACATCATGTAGTTGAGAAAGATTGGATTGTTGGTTTAAGTCCAAGTTTAAGAAATGATTTAGGCTACCTCGCTAGCGCCTTAACAAGCTATGATAATTTTAACGTTAATTACCACATAAGTGGTCATAAACAGTTAATATATCGAGAGGAAGCTTATTATGTAGATCTTATTCCAAGAAATGAGAAGACGTTGGTGAAGAAGATTGTGATTAAGGCAAGAAAGACAAACATGACTCCTGAAACATTATTGAAGAAATTTAATTATCTCCTTCGAGTTGATGACAAACAAGTGGCAACATTGACTTATATTAAATCATCTAATCATATTGCAATAAGCAAATTAAATGATGATGATCTAGTATTAGTTTGTTCAAAAGATTTTCATCAGTTCTTACGACATCGTTCTGCAGCTGTTCATGGAAAATCTGATATGCAACATTTACCATGTGAAAGGTCAAATCAATTTGATACAGAATGGGCCGTATCTTTATACAGAAAGTGTGTAGAGCCTTTTGGTGGTTTCTTACATGAAACAAGAGTGTTGATGCCTCGCATTATTACTTCGGTTAAATTGGTTGTAGATTATTTAAATGAAGTGATTAATGAGCAACATATTTCATTTTCTGAAAAAGAAGGTACTTTGTCTCTCACTATAAATGGAAAAGGTATTGAACTAATTATGGATAAAACTCTAATGGACATTTTGGGTTTTGATCAAAATATCTTTAAAAGTGGTACTGTAACCAAAGCTAGCGCAGACATGTCGCTATCGCGTCGTATTAACTATTTTCAGATATATTCCAATATTGGTGAAGATGTACGTGTGGGAGATGTTGAAGCTCCATTGCTAGCAATGATACCATACCAGCCAAAAAGCTGCAGTATTTTATCTGAGCATACTTTCAAGAAAGTGCATTATACAAAGCTGAAATCAAACTACATCCCACAAATTGATATTGCCATTTATGATGATGCTGGTGCGTTGATTCCTTTTCATAAAGATGCTGTGACAAGTATTACACTCCATTTCCGAATGAAGAGTTAATGCAAAAGTATGCTAATATATTTTTCCAATGTGAATAATATGGAAAGTGAAAATAAGGACTCGTTTCTAATCTACTTGCCCAGTAATGCTTCTATGAATAAATTTCCCAAAAATAAACCATCAGACTATCGAGTAGAATTAAATCGGCCACTGCATTTAGAAGGTGAATGGGAAGTTGGCGTTTCTAGTATTTGCTATGATAGCAATATTCAGAATGTGAATGATTTGGAAGAAATGATATTGACTCCTCGCACCCATGATGGAATAACGATGAATAATGCATTTCAGTTCCCATACAATTTAACATCAGATGGAAAGTGGAACTATGAATGGATTCAGATAAAATCAGATTCTTATGAGCCATTTGGGAATGAGAAAATTATTAAGGCATTCAACAGTGGTAATACTTCCATCATGAAGAATAAAAATCAGAAAGCTTATGAGTTTACTATCTATCATTGGAGTGGGAGACAGTTCCTCCGCTTTCATTCTTTTACTAAAGGTCTTACGCTGAGGTTGGATAGTGAATTCTATCCACATCTTGGTTTTGGTCATGGACTACATCTAACGTCAATTGCTACTGCAAATGTTAAAAAAGTTTATTCAACTCGAATCAACAAATTTCATTATAGATTTAAAATATTTGATGAAGATGTTGTAGAATGCGAAGAACGCATCATTTTGAAAAAGCGTGGTGTTCAACCTTTATCACTTATTGAGTTAGTAAAACGATGGAATGAGACTGTGGGTAAGAAGTATGGAGAGAAAATTATGGCGGACAAAAATAAGTTGGTTATTCAGAAATATAATGACAAACTTACAGTTTATTTCTCTCCAACCTTGCGTCATTTTGTAAGACATTATACGCCTATTATTGGAAGCGGTGTGGTGTATGGTTCTCATGAATATCACACTAAAGCTGATTCAGTTAATGATGAATGGTGGGTGGACATCTATGGCGATCGCATCAAGAAAATTTACCAGTCTTATGAAGAATCTAAAGTTGCTATCAATATAATGCCGCGTCTATATCATACAGTTGAAAGCTTCATTCATGTAGTAAATCCTTATATACAACAGAAGTTGAAGCATGTGATGAAAAGTAAATATGATGTAAAGACACACCACATTTCGTTTTCAATTGAAAAACAACGCGTTGTTCTGAAACTGGGTGATGACATTCAATGTCAATTGAGTAAAAATTTGAAAAAACTCTTTGGCTTTTCAATGCTACAAACTGTGTTTGCTGCTGCGCATACGATTGGTATAGAAACACCAATGACACTTGATAAACATGAACAACACCTTTACATTCAAAGTGATTTGATTTTACCTATTTCTGTTGGCGAGAAAAAAGAATACATTTTACGTGATTTCATTCATGATAAAGACGCTTCATATGGAATAGTCGAGAAGATGTTTGAATCTATTTTCTATCATCCCGTCGTCAAACAAACTATACCCTCTATTGCTATCAAAATTACCAATGGTTTACAAGAGTGTATCCATGTGAAAGATACTAAATCCCTCGTAACTTTAGTGTTTCGGAAAACAAAGTGAAGTCATTGTGATATGTTTATTGAAATAAAAATATGTATATGAAAAAGTCTTTTCACAGATATAGGGGGAATGGGCTGACTGTAGGCATATATTCACAAGGAAGAAACGATCTCATGCGATACATAAAACAACCATGTATATCTACAAAAAGCAACATCAAAATACTGAGTTAAAGTTGATTATGTCAATACATCTCCTGAATGTGGTAGCGTGAGTTTTATTCTTTTGGGTGGAGGTATGTTTGTGTCAGGATGTCCATGTGGAAGAGATGTGTTATGTCCTATCCAACACCTCTTATCCTCCCATGCTGAAAGTGCTCGTTTCTTGAACGTGTACGTTTTCACAGTATGAACTTGAGATTTTAAGATTGTCATATTGACAAACGTTATAGTTTTATTTTTATAGGCCTTCTTATAGGACCGATGTTTCATTTTATGAACAATGGATTTTGATATACCTTTAGCACGCTTAATACTATCTGCACATTCTTTTAGTTTCATGGAATACATTTTAGGACGGAGGAGAATCATTTCATCTATTTCCTTTCCTGCTGTTTCATCCTTAAAACAACCAAGTTTGGCTTTATTCTGTATGGAATAGAGTGGATGAGTGGGATTGTAGTTAGATGTATCGAAATATTTTTCTAATGACTTACCTACTTCATTAAAATTTAAATCTTTTTGAGTGGTAATTCCTAAAAAGAAACTATCTGTATCACCACCCAGCAAGCGAACCTCTTTTACGAGAGGGCATGGTTTTAATATTTTGTAGAAGAGTTGATACATTTCAAGCTTGGAATAATCTAAAACGGCTTGCCCAATATAGATGGGTTTGCACAACTCAACTTCTGATTTAATCATTTTAACACCTACAAGATCCTCATCGATGATGTCTCTATCAATGAAAAGAGGTGATGAGGTCAATTTGTGATATTTTTGTTCATCAACGACTAGTTTGTAATTCATACGTTTTCTAACATCCTCCATGGTCTTTCCGAATAGACTATTATTCTTATATTTATAAAAATCCTTTTCAAAATTATTTTGGGCGAGTGCACGTTTTTGACTGTTACTATCTATGTAGGGTTTGAGGAAGGCTTTCTGTCTAAATTTGATAATGCGGTGAACTGACTTTAGAAGCATGCCCATTTCTAAATAGAATTTTAATATGCAGAAGTGTACGAGATAATTTTTCTTATCATATTGGGTGAGTAAAAGTTTGCGGCATGGTTTGTACCTTGGCTGTCCACACTCTGTTAAGTTATTATGAAATTGTGACATGAATGGTGAAAACATATCTTCAGTCACTTCGCCAGATTCAGGTGCGAGTGGGAAATCAGCAGTTTTATTTTTAATACTATTTGGATAAATCAAATCCACTTCAAAATAATATCCCCAATCACCTTCATCTGGAATATTCAGTATGTTTGAAGGGTTGGAGTAATACTCAAGCTCATTTTGATTTAACCAACTAAACTCGGAATGAGGTAGTGGTTTAGACAGTGAACTGCCATATAAATTATTTTGGTCATAGTACTTTAGGTGGATATGATCATCACCTACTGTTTCAGATTTTATATGATGTTTATTTACAAATGTGAGACCACCGCGTATTCCGCGCTCAAATATATTATACATCTCCGGGTCTTGTAAGAGATGAATGGTCTCACCAGTCATTTTAAAGGCTGATTTAAAGGACATGGCTGGTAGACTGACAAAGTGGATAGGATCTAATTTGTCTTCTTCTAATGCCACTCGTCGAAACTCCTGAAAGACATCAGCCAGCAAAATGACATCTAATTCTAAGTAAGCGATCATATAATCGCCAAACGTTTTACAATTAAATTTTAACCATGCCTCTTGAGCATGTTCATAGTCCTCTACTGGACAATCTTCACCCGTCAAATCGTTTTTGAATTTGTCAATGGAAGGAAGGGTTGTTTCATTTAGTTTAGACATTGAGCTAAAATACGCATAAGGAAAGACTCCTTTGCGAGTGATTATTTCATCCGTTAAGTTTGGATAGTGTTTCTTCAAAGTTTGACTATGGGGAAGAAACTTGAGATTACGAACGAGAGAAGCTAGTGACGCTGACATGAATTGAAATGAATCTAAAAATTTTATTTCGAAGAAGACTGTCTTATTTTCTTTAGTTTTATCTACTGGTACTTTTGCTGTCATTGCCATGAATTTTTCTCTCGTTTGTGCTATTACATTAAACTGCCACGATTTCATCTGGCTCAACCCTCCTTTTATGAGCATATGACTGTCATAGCCCTTAAAGTTATGAAAAATGACGGGTAGTACACGACGTCTCAACCTAAGTGAAAAGTTACATTTGGAGCAGAGTGCGTTTCTAAATTTACCAGTGATGTGATCATGATCACGCACTTTCTTAATTTTATCGTCATCAAACGTTTTATGACATTTAGGACAGGATGTGCAACTTTCAAATTTTTGTTTGTCTTCATCTGACATATGTAGTGACTTACGCTGCAATTGGGAATCATATGATTGTTGAAATTTTGCAGCTTTATCGAGAAATTCTAGAAATTTTGAAATGCAATCTTCACCTTGCCAAGTATGCATTTTGTTTTGTCTATTCCTAAAGTGGTCATGCCATACTTCATAGCAGGATATGGCTGCTGGCTTGTGGATGATATCATCAATGTAGCATTCTATGTCTGCGTAAATGACACGCAGGGGACTTAATTCGTCACCATTATCCCTATGTGAAAATATTTTATCTTTGGGCATGCGTTCCATTTGTAATTTACCTCGCTTGCACCATTCATAGTGAGTTTCAAATTTATCTTTACTCCAAAATGAGCGGATGCAGCGGTCGCATACAAAATGTTCACCTCTTTTAGAGTGCCCCAAGTGAGTGTACAAGCGAGAGATTTTGGGAATACCACAGTAGTGCCATTCCTCGCTATCATCTTGTTTTACTAATAAGAGGTTGACTACACGTTCATAACAAGTTGAACGTGAATTATAGCGGGCACCCTTCAACCCCTTCTCCCACACGTGAACGACAATTTTAATCTTATTATGTTTTTCGAACGTTTCTACATCTTTGATTTTCATGTTGTTACTATCACAACCTTCAAAGTCTAGTTCATCCTCCCACTGTCTATAGCTATAGGTGCGATCTCGATGCGCGTTGATATCATTATAGTGAAGGATGGATAGGACTGCATATTTGAAACACTGTGATTTACAATCAACATTGATGACAGCTTTCTTATTATACAACGTTTTTGGAAGTTTAAATGTGCCTCGAGCTGCATGACTTTCTAATAGGGAAATTTTGAATATGGCTGAGTCCACACCATCAAAAATGAGAGCGCTGTCGCGTTGATTGAATTTATCTACATTTGATTTTAAACATTGAATGTGAAAATTTAGCCAAGACTCGCAGTCTACAACTTCGGTTGCGGAAGAGGAAGGAATATGAAACTGTATTCTCTCCGTCACTTGACCCGTTTGAAAATCTATTTTAATATATTTTAGTTTAAGGTAGATGAGCGCCTTCATTCTAAAATTGTCTAAATTATTGAAGAGCGCTTCGATAATGTTAGAATTTTGAAGGAGCCACTCAGGAAAATCTACAATTTGAGTATTGGACTCCATGCAGTAGTCGCGTACTAAATTATTATGTGAAACATTAATGAGGGAGATGGTAGAGGTACCGTTGGTGTAGTGATCATTTGCATGTGTGTGTTGAAGTCTGTGCGAAGATCGCTGAAAGTGACTATCAAAAGAAAGAGGGCACAAATCGCAAGGAAAGGAGATGTCATCGTCAGAATCAACTTCACCTCCGGAGATTGACGCCGCTTTGCGTTGACACACACGTTGTTTGATGTGTCGAAGGAGACTGTGCTTCCTTGTAAACATATGTCCGCAGTCGGCACATTCCCACTCGTTGCCTTGCCGCGAGAGTCCTGAGCTGGAACTCACATCACCTGAAAGAGAAATCATTCTTTCATCTCTGTTCAAGCCTCAGTGTAGTGTTACAACCTACCTTGACTCAATAACTCTAAACTTTCCTCGAGAAGAGAGGGCGTTGGTGATGAAGTTGATGTCTGAAATTGAGGAAGATGCTATTAGTCACACGTTTGAGGGAGATGAGAGGAAATTTTCAACTTACCATTTCAACGAAATCAAGTTTAAGGTTGATACTTCTACAAGATAGAGACTTCACTCAAATAATAGTCAAAGAGAGAGATCGTGCGTTCGTCACTTGTATGATTCACAGATTAAATGAAATGACCTGAATGTCACTTTGCTTATATACTTTCATCCTCTTCATTCATTGGATGTTCATTCTGATTGGCTGCTTGTGTATACTTAAGAATTAGAAAAATGTTAAAGTTATCATTATTCAAAGTCAGCATTTCAAAGACAACATGACAAGTCCTCCAACAACACCAAATACCGCATTGGAGTTCTCCTCTCCATATACATCAGCAAAGGTGCTCGTTACACCAAATGCACCAAGAAAGGCGAAGGTGGAGAAGACATACAATCTCGACAATATACGAAAGTTATCATTATCGGAGGAGGATGAAGAGGAGTTGCCCGACCTAACAGGCATACGGTGGAAATATTTACAATATGATGCCGAAGGGGTGATGGAGATGACCAGCAAGTCGCACTTGCATCAAATATGGGAGTGGTACACCCCTAACTCCCAACCGCGAACCGTGGCGGAGTGGGCGTACATTGAGAAAGTGAGGGACGCTGCAGAAGAACGTTTAAAGCAGCTCAACTGTTTTTGTAATCTATGTGAAGCCAGACTCTGGGACGATATTGACGATGAAGACCTTTTGAAATACATGCCATAATAAATGTTTATTTCGTATTATCTTTGCTTTCATACTGACTTACTTGAATGGGGTTTTAGTGAATAATTTAACCATGTATACTTTTTCATTTGGAAATAGTAGCACGCTTAGTTTAACTTGTAAATCTTATAACATTTCATATGGACGATGATGGTAGATGAAATAGTGTCAAATAAATTAAGATAGCTTACACTTCTGATACAGGGATAGCAATCGACTGCGATCCATGTGTAAAGAGCTTGTTAGACTACGGATGGGCTTAAGTGGATGATTTAACCATGTATACTTTTTCATTTGGAAATAGTAGCACGCTTAGTCTAACTTGTAAATCTAAAAACATTTCATATGGACGATGATGGTAGATAAAATAGTGTCAAATAAATTAAGATAGCTTACACTTCTGATACAGGGATAGCAATCGACTGCGATCCATGTGTAAAGAGCTTGTTAGACTACGGAAGAGAGAAGTGTGTTATGTTGCGTGTGGCGCGTGAGTGTCCTCCCATTTCATTCCATTCATCAATTCGTCTCATTGATAGAGACAGGTAGAACTCATGGTTCTCATAACGTATGCAATGGAAAGTTTTAGGCAACCTTCGACAGTTGGCTAAATGTCGCCCTGACGCGAATGCATGCTACGTTGAGACAGAGGCAATCACTTGCAAACATGACGCAGAGAGGTTTAACAAGATTGACCATTGCCGAATGTCCCTTGCGGTATACATAGCTACGGGTTTCACCGCCGCCCTTTACAGGAACGCCCGTCGAAAGGAAGTATTACACCGAACTTCATTTGCAACGTTCAAGTTGACTGATAGCAGATTCAACTTAATGATAGTATTCGCCAGTCCGAAGACTGCCCAGGGCAAACCGCGAGGAGGTTCTATCATGTCTTGCCCCATGGTGGCCCTTAAGAGAGCCGATGGTTCGTTCTCGGGGACGTGAATTTGACTATTGACTGGAATAGTCAATGGGTATGACGCTTAGGTTCTCGTATACCCTATACCGCCTAAGCCGTGGTGGTGCATCTGGCACCTTTCGGATGCGAGTGGTATTTGGAGTCCACACCTCATCCGTCCAAACGATCCTCTTGATCTTCCCCTTCTTCTCATCCTCATCCCACTCGTCGAGGATGACGAACTCGGGAATACCGTTGTCTTCATCAGTGAAGACGGGAATATTGTCGGCAGATGTCGCTTCCATCGTGACTTCAAATTGAATGAGAAGCGCTACAATCTTCTGGCTTATATAGGGTTTTCAACAATGAATTGCTCAACAGCGAATCAGAATGCTTCAGGGATAGCAATCGACTGCATAATGTTCAAGTTGACTGATAGCAGATTCAACTTAATGATAGTATTCGCCAGTCCGAAGACTGCCCAGGGCAAACCGCGAGGAGGTTCTATCATGTCTTGCCCCATGGTGGCCCTTAAGAGAGCCGATGGTTCGTTCTCGGGAGTCGTCATCCTACAGCCTACCAATTCTGCTGAGAGAGTCAAAGACTCTCTCTTTGGTAGCACTGTCGACTTCCACACTAACTGGCATGTGAGTATAGAGTGGAATGTAGCGCCATTCCGTTGGATTGACAGCAGTTGCTGTCATCGGATTGCCAATCCGAGCAAGATTATTAAAAACTCTGTCTTGCTCCTCTATTCTAGCAAATTCATTAAATAAATTTCGCGGCCTTAACTGCGGTCCGCGAGGAGAGCTGACTTGACTGTTCGGCGTCTGCATGATTGAAATGAAATGAAATGAGAGGCAGTGGTTTATATACCCCTCTAACGCGACGCAACGTTCAAGTTGACTGATAGCAGATTCAACTTAATGATAGTATTCGCCAGTCCGAAGACTGCCCAGGGCAAACCGCGTGGAGGTTCTATCATGTCTTGCCCCTAGGTGGCCCTTAAGAGAGCCGATGGTTCGTTCTCGGGAGTGACGTGATGGGGTGGTGAAGGCGGGCAAAGATCTGCAATGAAAATGATATGTGTTAGAATAGGATATACTATCTTATTTACTTTTTCACTTACCAAGTTAGTCATCCTTAGGTAGTCTCGCGCGTTTCCGAATCGAAAATTTGTGTAGATGGCCGCGCATTCTCAGGCTGGCATGGAGACACTTTTTCGTGGGATGACCATTGTAACATAGGATGGACTCGTCGAGACTTTGATTGACGAGTACTTCGCCGGCCAAATGATTGTCCCGAATAGGGATGTGAAATTCAAACAAACGATCCTCATTCACACGTTCCCACTCATCCCTCATGCGCTCCAACTTCTCACACGCCTGCCTCTCATCACCCCGCCGAGCCACAGTCCTCTCCAACTCAACATTCCTCGCTCTCAACACACTCATCTCCTTCATCATCTCCTCAAACTTCGCCTCTGCATCTCTCATTCTTCTCTCCGCAGCACTCGCCCTCTTCTCACACGCATCATTCTTCTCTTCCAACTCTCGCGTCTTATTCTTCAAATCAGTCACACAACGCCTCATTCTAATGTTTTCATCCGCCACCTCCTTCGACTTCAAATCCTTCTTTTTCAACTCATCCAACTCCTTCACAACTTCATCCTTCACTTTCTTCAAACTCTCAAACTTATTCACTAACAACTCATGCGCCATCTGCTGCGAAACATGTCTCTTCTCTTCATCCTTCAACCACCTCGCCGACTGCACACGAATCCCACCACTCTTCACTTTTGGGGAAGATGAGCTCTTCGGGGGGTCGGTGATGACGATGTTGGACACCTCCGATGACGAAGAGCTCAACTTCCTCACACGCTTCCTCACACGCTCCCTATCTAAATCCACATCATCCTCATCATCACTCTCAAGCACTCTCTTCCGCTGCTCAATCTCACCCTCCAACGACGCAACCGCTCTCGCCAACTCATCATTCTCAACAACATTCTCAACAACATTCTCAACAACATTCTCAACAACATTCGCAACATTCGCCAACATTCGCTCCCTCTCTTCCACAATCAACTGTGTAAATCTCAAATCAGTCACTAAACCACCACTACAGTCAGCATGCACTCTGTAGAAACGCGCCTCATCCTCATCACCCTTCAGCACTCTACACTTCACGCACGCAACCCTATTCAAGACAATCATGTGGCCGGTGCCCGCCTTCTTGACGTGAGCCTTGGCGTCCGCACTGCGATTTATACGACCGCACACACACATTTTGATATGATACTTTCTGTTTCTATCGTTTGCCATGCCTGATTTATCGTTAGCTGTAAGATAATGAAATTTGTATAAGTTTGGAATCATGTAGTACAGTCATATTCCTAAAGAGTGTAGTGAGTGGCACTCGATCCCGTCGACAGCCCGAAGGCCTTGTACCGATCACTAGGGAAGTGAGAGATCTTCCCCGATACCCGCTCTTTACAGCTGAAGACATCATTGTCACTGCCCCGAAGTGGTAACAGGAACGCCGAGTCAAAGGTAGTGATCAGTAGCTGGGATCTAACCCCTCAAAGCTGCCTTAGACTTAGTTAAATTTCAAATCTGATAGCAGATTTGAACTCAGGATACTTGAAAACCTTAGTCTATATGTTAAAACTTTGAAAAAAGTGAAAATTAAGAATTTTTAAAAAATTCCGCATTTTACTACTCATACTACTTTTAAAAAATTTTATCAGTAGTAAAGACACTATCAAACTCTATCATACAAACTTTGAAGTAGCAAGATAGCTTGCCTACTTCAAAAGATAGAGTCCTTTGCACCCGATATCGGGAGCTCAGAGCGACGACCGTCGCTTACCTCGTCTTTCGATGAAGTGATCAGACTTACGTTGTCGGGGGTTTATATATGCTCGGAAGAAAACTTAAAATGGCTCTATCTCCGAAAGTATTCATCGTAGCGACATGCGGTTTGTTGCAAACGATTTGTCTCATCATTCTTTACAATATGACACCTGAACCATTCTCATATGACCACGGGAAGTTGGTCCGCCAGCACATGTCCATGTAACATGCCACAAGTGAAAAAATTCCTAAGTGTGAGAGCTCCAGTGTGGTGAAAATTTTGAAAAATTTAAAACTTCCGAATTTCAACCTGGGACCTTAACCAAAACATTTTTCATCAAATTTCACTGACCTCCCCCCCCCTCGTTCAGAGAAATTTGATGAAAAATGTTTTGGTGACGGTCCCAGGTCGAAATTCCACACTTTGGAAAATTTTCAAAATTTTACCCATACAAAGTCACTCTGACACTTAGGATTTTTTCAGGTGAGCGAGCTCCGACCTAAAATCTTGTAACCGCTCTAACTTTTGAACGAAGACAGATAGGAACAAGCCGATTCTTTCACTGAATTTGTCTCACTCTTAGCTTTCAAACGAGCTATTGCACGAGAAAATCCGTCCACTAGAAGCCAAGATAGAAGCTAGCTGTCCAGGGGGGGGGAGGTCAGTGAAATTTGATGAAAAATGTTTTGGTGACGGTCCCAGGTCGAAATTCCACACTTTGGAAAATTTTCAAAATTTTACCCATACAAAGTCACTCTGACACTTAGGATTTTTTCAGGTGAGCGAGCTCCGACCTAAAATCTTGTAACCGCTCTAACTTGTGAACGGCTGATCCGATTGACTCGCAACAAAAAATGTTGTCGAGCAGTTTTTTCTCCTCTTTCAAACGAGTAGCTGTAAGACAAAATCCGTGCACTAGAACCAAAGTTAGAAGATTGTTGTCGGGGGGGGGGGGTCAGTGAAATTTGATGAAAAATGTTTTGGTGACGGTCCCAGGTCGAAATTCCACACTTTGGAAAATTTTCAAAATTTTACCCATACAAAGTCACTCTGACACTTAGGATTTTTTCAGGTGAGCGAGCTCCGACCTAAAATCTTGTAACCGCTCTAACTTTTGAACGAAGACAGATAGGAACAAGCCGATTCTTTCACTGAATTTGTCTCACTCTTAGCTTTCAAACGAGCTATTGCACGAGAAAATCCGTCCACTAGAAGCCAAGATAGAAGCTAGCTGTCCAGGGGGGGGGAGGTCAGTGAAATTTGATGAAAAATGTTTTGGTGACGGTCCCAGGTCGAAATTCCACACTTTGGAAAATTTTCAAATTTTTACCCATACAAAGTCACTCTGACACTTAGGATTTTTTCAGGTGAGCGAGCTCCGACCTAAAATCTTGTAACCGCTCTAACTTGTGAACGGCTGATCCGATTGACTCGCAACAAAAAATGTTGTCGAGCAGTTTTTTTCTCCTCTTTCAAACGAGTAGCTGTAAGACAAAATCCGTCCACTAGAACCAAAGTTAGAAGATTGTTGTCGGGGGGGGGGGTCAGTGAAATTTGATGAAAAATGTTTTGGTGACGGTCCCAGGTCGAAATTCCACACTTTGGAAAATTTTCAAAATTTTACCCATACAAAGTCACTCTGACACTTAGGATTTTTTCAGGTGAGCGAGCTCCGACCTAAAATCTTGTAACCGCTCTAACTTTTGAACGAAGACAGATAGGAACAAGCCGATTCTTTCACTGAATTTGTCTCACTCTTAGCTTTCAAACGAGCTATCGCACGACAAAATCCGTCCACTGGAAGCAAGCTGTCCAGGGGGGGGGGACGTCAGCCGAAAATTTTTTCTCTCCGATTTCGCTGGAAACATCCTTCCTAACCCAAAATTTCACGTAGATTCCGAATCTGGCCTCCGTTTTCTCATCCGATGCTTCGTTTGGACGCTACACACCAAAAACATCACACACTATAGCCTCAAGACTAATCCTGGCGGTCGCCCACGTCAACCTAGACGGTCGCCCACGTCAACCAGGCGGTCGGACCAACGCACCCGAGTCTCACACTCTGTTGTTGCAAAGGGGGGGGGACGTCAGCGAACATGTTGTGAACGTGGACCCACCCGGCCGGCACACCACGACAGACCACAACCTCTGTCGTTCCAGAGGGGGGGGGGACTCAGACACGAAGCACCACGGCGGCCGACCACGACACTCTGCCGTGCCAGAGGGGGGGGGGACGCAGCGATGGCCGCCATCTTGCGCGGTCCAGAAGTGGAGTTTTGCTTACTACTATAATGTTATCCGATGTCTATGGTGTAATAGGTCAACACCAACATTACTATTCAGCACTAATCATATTCAAGAAAATATGCCTTGTGAATCATAAAATCATGCCGATGAAAATTGAATCAAAAGCATGACATCTCAGCCAAGAAGCTTTCAATGAGATCTCAACTTTTCCTTGAAGACTTTCGCAGTGACTTGCATTATAATGCAACTCATGAAACTTCCTTATCATCAGCCTAATTTCCGCTTAATTATGATGCTTGTTAGCAAATATTCATTCCTTCGATATTCAACTTGTTTCACACTACTGATAAAGGGGACGTCATATCGGTAGCAAACACAGGAATAATTTGAAAAATGTTACCCATAGACATCGGATAACATTATTAGGACTAGACCGGGCACAGCTGATTTCCCGTGGCCTTTAAAGCCGTTCGGTAGCGACATGGAAATATTGTTTGTATAAAGCAATTATGACAACGAGAGAATTTAAAATTTCGATAACCACGTGTTTATTATCAGCTGAGAGAGAGTAGAGATGAGGAGATATTGCATCGTCCATAGTGATGCAAATGGAAAATTTTCCAATGGAAAATTTTGAAATTTTTTTTCGGTGATTGACGTTTTTGCCTTTGTTTTGGAGACTTGTTCCCTATCAACCAGAGCGGTCGCCGCGACCGCCATGGTCAGTCGCCTTCGGAGTCGCCTAAAGGTCGCCCTCAGCGTCGCCGGGGATTCCTATTTGTCCACCGCCCTGACTGCCTGGGGCGGTCGCCTTAAGAGCCGGGGCGCAGTCGCCCGGAGGTCTAACAGCGGTCGCCTAGCAGATGAGGTGCGGTCGCCTGTAGGTAGCTGCGGTCGCCGATTCTACCGATTTGCCCCTACCCTTCAGTTGAAATTTCCCATTGCGCTATTAATTTGTAAAACACTAGAGCTGTCTCCCTAAGATGCAGGTGCATCAGTACTGCTCCACTGAAAACCAATAAGCTTCCTAGCTATGAGGAGTAGTAGAAATGAAGCGAAATTACACAGAATACAATATTTTGCAATACACCTGCACCGATTCAATGAAAATTTAATGTGCACACATGAAAATTGTATTTATAAGCACTGAAGATACAAAAGTACAAATTAACGATCGAAAAATACAACTGTTCTATGGAGGTTACAAAATGTTCTATGAAAGGCATCGAAAGACATAATTACGTAGTACAATCTAAATAACAGGAACTTTCTTAATTACATTGAAATTTGATGACTCCAAATTGTCAGAAAAAAGCATCGATTTTCCAGATAAAATTTTGACAGAAACATGCAGGTTTGATGTTGTTAATAAAGTTCCTGCCATTTAGATTATATGCACAATAGCAGCTACACAGATAACCAGGATATAACACCAAATACAAGAGATGAAAAATTGAGTCACCTATTGAGAAAAGGAGTATCAGGCACAATTACTCAGCTGCAGGGGAGCGTTGGTGCCTCCTTCCATCAGATCTATCTTTTGCGTGCTTTAGTACGCTCTGCAGAGAGGCCTCTATTAACCTTCTCAGTCACATGAGGTCTAGAAAGTTTGATACCGCACGATAAATTCGGGAATTCTTGAATGGAAATTTATTGTTCCTGCCGTGAAATGAATACTTCATCGAAATATCCGCAGCCAAAATCCTTTAAAATATTTCGTTTAGTCCGCTGCCGCCGATCAGTGAGAACTGCTTTGCCTGAAAAATAAAGCTGCTTTTAAAATGGTGAAGCTTCTCCACGTACGTCAGTACATTTCCACTTCATTGTGGCGTACCTAAATCAAACACAGCAAATAATTTTAAAACGATGTGAGTGGCTTTGTGATTCCAGTAAATCATTTGTGTCTGCAAAAGTCATTTAAATGATTCAGTTAATAATCAGGTCGTGCGTGGCACCGCTCTTTTAATGCCGACGATCATTGAGCGATGCAAATGACAGTGACACCTTCTGCCTTTATTTTGAATTGAAAATCTCACGTGTGCCTAATATTGAAAGTAGTCAACTAGTCATCCAGGTCAATATAAACCTTAATTATGCATTAAAGCAAGTCTACATAAAGTTCGACGTAGAAACACTGTTTAGACCCCAGTTCAATATATACCTTAATTATGCATTAAAGCAAGTCTACATAAAGTTCGACGTAGAAACACTGTTTAGACCCCAGGTCAATATATACCTTAATTATGCATTAAAGCAAGTCTACATAAAGTTCGACGTAGAAACACTGTTTAGACCCCAGGTCAATATAAACCTTAATTATGCATAAAAGCAAGTCTGCATAAAGTTTGATGTAGAAACACTGTTCAGACCAGCTCTATCTGCTGAGCCACAGGAATTACGACCAATTTCAATAACCAGACAGAAAGCAGTCACTGCCAAATTCTGAACGTTGTAGCGAGCTAGTGAGTGAGCGAAATGCCATTTCGGTGCTCTTGCTCAGATTTGCGCGACTCATCTTTCTCTCTATTCATGCAACGAAACCGTTGAATGACAGTCGTAAGTCAAGGAATAAGTGGACCGGTCTTTTGAAAGAATTAGTCAATATCATGCGCTCCTGCAGGATAGGAATTAAAAACATCACTATAGGCTGTGAAGTTTATCAGATAGAATTGGAGGTCTGAAACAACTCATCCAATATTTTCGAAAATCACCCGGTAATTTCTTCAATTTCCTGTTGATAGAATGAGATGTTATGAAGATTGATACGCAACCGGAAATACATTCATTCTCTGGACTGTGATCAATTGCAGCGCTCGCATCTTGAAACAGCTATCAGATTATTTGTTAGAAAATGTTAACATGCAAAAAGTTTAATACAGCTCTTCTATTTCTTCTGAGATCTATCTAATAGAATTGATGACGTGGCCACAGGAGAAATTGTGACTAGACATGGCCAAAGGCGAGCGAACGGTTTACGGCTAGACGAGGCTTCAGATAGAAAATATCAGCTCAGCTAAAATTCTGGCCGTTGTAGCCGATAAGATATGTGAAACAAAAATTTTGAAGATTTCTGCCACGATTGAAAAATCCAATTAACTGTGCATAGCTCTCATTATTTATATCTGTTTAAATTTGCACTCTGAAGGCTACACATTCGCACATAAAACTTGAACAGATTCAAAACGATTAAACCTAATAGTGTGGCACTCTGTGTTATGGCCCTTTTATATTCGCAGTTCAAGGAATGGGATATTCACGAGCCTGGATGAAGTATACTTACGATGATTAGACACTTTTTATAAACCGGCATAGACGCTTTAATTCCAATCGACTTAAGACATGCTTTCTCAATCTGACGAAATCACTTGCTTCAAGCAACAATATCAATTAATCTATATTGACAAATTATCGTCTCATCAATTTCACAGATATCCCTGAAAATTGCAAAATATTTTTTGTAAAACATTAAAATCTTCTTTCAAAGAGAAAGAAGATCGATGAGACTCATTAAGCTTACTAAAAATAATTAAGACTAATTTGCCGATGAAGTTGAGCAAACGTAAAGCACGCGAATTTAAGAAAATTCAGCAATAGCTTCGTCTATGTTCAGCTATACAGAGGTACGCCTATCGCGATGATGCATAAATGTAGTGGTAACATGTAAAAATGAGATAACTTAGTGAAATCTCTGTGGGGATGAGGTTGGTTAAATGAAATATTTTAAACGTTGCAGCTTACTCGAAAATGTTTACCCCTTATGTCTTATGGCCGTCTACTTCACGCCCGTCTAATGTCAAGTTACCAGAATTGACTTTATCTCATTGCAGCGAACCATCAATTAGCGCCAACGCTGTGCAAAGTATCTTGCAGTCAAAGCTCGATAATCAAGAGTATAAATACCAGGTTTACTATCTCTTAATTATTCAAAGTCTGAATTCAAAAGCATCTTATATAAGCCGCCAAATATACAAAAAATACCGCGGCCGTATGATCTTAATTGACCGAAGTCTTAATTGTCCGTGTCTGAATTAACGAGCTTCGACTGGATTCACTGTATTCATGCGAAGCGATTCGTTAACGATGTCAGTCTGTCCGCACGATTCTATTTGAATGGTCCTGAAAAATTGGCTTGCTTTACCTATAGTCAAACATTTATAACCAAAGGAACACTTTTTTACATCACATCTAATTCAAAAGTTATCTGTTGAAATACATGTATTTCAGTCAATTCAGTGTTTGGTATAATGTGTAGTGCGCAGGTAAACCGCTATTTACTAAATTTATCTATCATCACTTCATTCGACTTACCTGATGCGAATTTCGTTTGATAAGTAATCCATTATATCAATATTTTCGGCTCAAGATATTCCTCGCATTTTCTATATTGTAATTTGGTTGATAATCCATTAATAAGATCAATCAATTTACATACGATGTCCAGAGGTGTCAGTCAGGCAACTCCAAATAAGTAGAGACACGAATGAAACTTCTAGATTATTCTGCGCTATTTCTCTTTGTGAAATGAAGCGATGACCTCTATTTCACCCCTCGAGTTGAAATGTGATCTTCCGATTGCGCTGCGCTATCGAAGGCGCACGAGAAAGTTATCTGCTATCGGGCTGGACTGGACAAAGCGCTCTTGTGTGCGTACAACCAACAGTTGAAATATTGTCGTTCAGTGAATTGGTTGTTGTTCAGTGAAGTTGAATGGCGCCACATCATATGAGGGGCTGCTGTGATTTTTGGAGATGGGCGATTTGACCACACCTAGCTCATTGTTTGGCAATTAATGCGGGGCGCTATTTGGTGTTTCGAAGTTTGCATAGATGAGGCGGTGTTGAGGTGTGAGACAAATTCAATGAGGGGCTGTTGACTGTTATTTCTTGAAGTTTGACAATTTGACAGAATCTCAATTATTAGATAATCGTTGTTCGGCGCTACTTTCCGTATCGAATGCTATATGGTGACGGGCAAAACGAGAGGAGAGATTCCTACCTTTCAAATAAACAAGTGAATATCATATCAAACCCGTTGTTTCTGATGTTAAATTCTAAACGTTAATGCTCATCATCAGTATCAGTACACATACAAATATTACATGAGTTACAAATATTACAAATACATGAGTTGCGAAGGTGTTGTTCTTGATGGTATTTTTCGGTGTACTCCTCTGAATGCACGAGTCAATGTCTTGGGTGGATACGAACGTAAATCGTGTGTCCATTGTCGTCGGTCTTCCACTATTGATATGACTTTGTTTTCTGTTTAACTTGAATATATTTCAGTCTGATTGCATCATATTAAGTCTGACTGAATCATCTCTTTTAAAGTATGCAAATTTCAGATAGCAACTCGCTTTAACCAGAAGTCCAATATTAGAAATAATAAAATGCGGGGCGGCTCCTTCTATTTTCAGAGATGTGCCATGACAGAACAATGAGGGGCAAGATTAAGCATAAATGGGTTTCCTAAGAGAGTCGGAGATTCGCAGCTTCATTTGAGAGGGGCGTAAAAGTCAGACACTAAGAACAAGTTAGTTGTCGCACATGAAAGTTAGACTCAGGCTTCGCCCTCGTCTAACTTTCATGAGCGACAACTATCACTTCTATTAATAGAATTCTCTCTCTCCCTTCTCTCCCTAACTGTATCACAGGCTTGAAGCGACCGAGATATTATGCAACACTCATCGAGGATTCTTCCATTCATTTACAATTTAATGAATGAACAATAATACAACTTGCAACCTTGATTGACGAAAAAATTGACAAGCATTGAAATTCAGGCATAGTCAGAATCATGGTCAGAATGATATGAAGTTCAGGGTTAAGTCAAGAATTTTGTGCAATTTTTTCATTGCCATCGATGCGTCATGCAAATATATATGAAGCATCGCAACCAAAGATGTTTGACGCAGCATTTCACGATTGAATGCATCATATCATCATGTAGCGAAAATCACTGAGAGAAATGAGCTACGGTTATCTATTCCAAGGAAAAACTTGCCTAGATGTGCCAGACGGCCGATCGATGACAGTTTCGGGCCAGTCCACTAACATTGGAGATACGTTTTTCTTAGAAATCACAAGAAATTCGCTGCTCAATGTGTGTGACAACTCTGGGGTCGTTCTATTTCAAAATTAGAGCTCGTGTGAACTTAAAGGGCCGACTCACGACCACCCCCTGTCAAAAAGATAAACGTGAAAATTGGGGGGGGGCAACCCTCGACTTTAAGAGATCACATTTCATGTCATTTTTCGAAGAGAACGGTCACAAATTGACATGATCATGCATTTTTACTTCCAAATAAGCCATTTTCGAAAAATTTGTTGGCCCCCATTTTTTCATGTGGCCCAAGACTTTTTGACGAGGGGCCCACGACTCATTTTCTCGCGGGAAATGCATTGATCTAGTTTGATTAAATGCGTTCGAATTTCTGCATCAGAAGCATCTTTTTCCACAAGCATTCTACATTTGAGTCTTAATTAATTAGAAACTCTGAAGCTGATTCCGAAATTTTTGCAATTTATGTTTTGCGAAACCGGAATATTGCCTTTCTGACATCATGGAGGCTAGTTAAATGCTAAAACCAGACATATGATGAAGGTCGCCGTTGACACTCGAGGCGACTGCTGACAGCGGTCGCCGGGCATCGGTCGCCCACATACAGTCGAGGCGACCGCCACCAGGAGTCGCCGGGCGGCGGCGACTTCGGCGACGCCGAGGGCCGTCGCGGCGACCGCTGGGCGACTTTTGTGGTTGATAGGGTTGCAGTCGTTTGAAAAGACTATGTAACATACAAAGTCCGAAAACTTCTCTATCATCCCTGCATGTTAACTTTTGGAACCAACTGCACCCTCCATGTCTATTTCAGATCTTTCCAACTGAATATCAGACATTAAATGGATTACAGATTTCTCTAATTGAATTTCAGATATCTGTTAGAAACTCATAACTTTGAAAGGATCTTAGATTCAACTGGAGAATCTCCAATTCATCTAGAAAAGTCTGAAATTCACAGATCTGAAATCGATTTGGAACTATCTGAACCATCTGAGCTAGAAATGGAAGATGTGTAGTTTGTCCTCCACGAAGATATCGGACATTAACCCAGAAGTTAGAAGCTATCATATAGATTTTCTTATACTCATCACAGATATCTTTAGTTTCCAAATATCTCACGAGTTTACAGTCTTATCTTCCAATATATCGTCGCTCATGCATAATGCTGTGTTGGACTGCGTGCCTGTGCTTCACATGTTCATCAACACATGGAGAATTTGTATCATTGCAATCAAGGCTGCATGATAAAGCTTACCTTTTAAGCCATAAACAAGCTCCCAAATAAAGTGCATTCTTTTTGCTCCAGATCTTTCACAATGCATGAAATTATACCCCTATCGTAAAGGAAAAAAATTCAAGTTGTCCCAAAAGATGTTTGTGTTATAATATTAAAAATGCCAACAAATTGCCACAAGCCACTGGTGGCAAAGGAATGCTAAAAAATCCGCGGATGGGATTCGTATTGCCACGATTGTTTTAATCGAAATGATATGATGAAATCAAGAGTTTTGGAACAATTCTATTGATGTGTCTATGCATGCCTCGATCGGCTGTGATAGAAAACGAAAAAACTATGTCACAAAAATTCAAATTTTTTCATTTTTTAAAATCGGTTTAATCAAAATGATGATCAAGATCACCACTTTTAGACCCATGCTATTGGTGTGTAGCTGCCTCGGCTGTAGAAGCGGTCAAAGCATAGGGCCTATCACAAAAAATTAGAACTTTCAAAATTTTCCAAAATTTTCCAATATTTTCCGATTTTTTCCAAAATTTTCCAATATTTCCAAAATTTTCCATGGAAAATTTTGATTCAAAATTTTCCGGAAAATTTTCATCACTAATCGTCCATAATTGCAGACTTAAATACTCCGAATTGGCAACAGAAGAAGACATTTCATTTCATAGGTAATTGCAAATGAACAGCCTATCTTTAATCTCATGATAATACAAATTTTACGAACACACTGTTGTAATAAATCTGTTTTCATTGTACTCGGGAAAACTCGCCCTTCGCGCTAACAAGAAATGATGTAAAATAGTACTTTTTGCCCGAAGTGGCCAGGACAAATCCCAGTTATTCCGGGTGCTGCTTATCTTTAGCCGGGACGCTCGAAGTTCACAAAATGATTAATGAGACGCCATATCTCAGTTCTGCGGAATAATCTGTATAAGTGATAGATTTTTTAGGGGGTGATCTGAGTCAGGAGTATGAAAATTTTCCGTGGAAAATTATGGAAAAAATTGGAAAATTTTGGAAAATTATGGAAAATTTTGAATGATTTGATTTTTTTGATAGGCCCTATAATTTGAGCGCTTCCACTGCCGATAGGCAGCTACGTTCCAATAAATTGGGTCTGAAGCAGTTGATTTCATCATTATTTCGATTAAAGCGATCGTAGCAATGCGAGTTCCGTCCGCGGATTTTGAACATTTGTTAGCATTTTTAATTGTCACACAGACACCGTTTGGCATAACGTGAATCTTGCTTTTCAATAGATGTATAATTTCATGAAATGTGAAAGATCTGGAGCAAAAATGATATATTTCATCTGGGAGTTTGCTAATTGTTACCTTGAAAGTTAAGGTTTATTATGCAACGCATTTGATACAGCGGTGATAACAGCAGTGATACAAATTCTCCATGTGTTGACGTGATTTTTTCCTTTACTAAAGGGGTATAATTTCATGCAATTTAAAAGATCTAGAGCAAAAATAATGCACTTTATTTGGGAGTTGTAACTTGAAAATTAAGCTTTATTATGCAACAGCCTTGATTATATTGATACAAATTCTCCATGTGTTTATAAGCATGTGAAGCATACACAGTCCATCACAGCATTATACATGAGCGACCGTATTGGAAGATATATTAAGACTAAACTCGTGAGATACTTGGAAACTAAAGATATCTGTGATGATCATAGAAGAATATTGTCGTATCTTCTGAAGAAGTAAAAAGTAAAACCATCGTACTCCGCATGTAGAAAGTGTATATCTATTCGTTTTAGCGTGTACATACTCGAACATGCATTATATTTGCATCATATAAACAAACTTTATGTTCTATATACTTCATAGAGTATATATTTAACAATTAAAGATACCACATCCCACCCCCACAGTAAAAATTATACGGAATTGAGTACAAACGCTCATGACCACGCTTGTATGCTGACAACAGCAAGAATACAGAAACATTTGCAGAATATACATGTAAGCTTACAGAAAATGTACTTGTAGACGTACTAGGCTACAGGCCTGCAATCAATACATGACTAAGTCATTCAGTCTATCAGGTAATCTTCGGGTACGTTGAGGATATCGATGTAAAGAGCCACTGTCAGGAGAATGAGTCACATCAGCTTGATCATGAATCAGATTATCAGACACACCAGCATCATCCAGAATCGGGAATTCATCATCACTCACAACATAACGATCACCACCAGTACTCATAGGCATATGTTTCAAATTACACTGATTATATACTCTGACATATCCATTCGGCAATTTTACTTGATAAGCCCCTTTTCCAACCGGTTTTACCACCTCAGCAGGATGAGTAAAGAATTTCTCCGTGCGACCTTTTCTACAAAACACTCTATCGCCTGGTTTGTAACGTACCTCCCGCGGAATAAACCTTCTGGAATATTCTGCTTCAATATCACGAGGATGAGTAGAGGGACTGTCCTCCGTTAATGTCATCTCAGACAGTTTAGTACGCATAGTACGACCGAACATCCTTTCATATGGTGTAACACCTGTCACTTCATGAGGAGAACTGCGAAAATCATATAAGGCCTTTTCAATCGCGAGATTTAGAGGAAGATTGTCGTGTGTAATGAGTTTCTGTAGACGCAACTTTAAACTCAAATGGAATCTTTCCAGGACACCATTCGTTTGCGGATGATAATTTGAAGTTTTAATGTGTTCTGTCATAGTACTTTTCAGAAAGTTTTCGAACACCACCGACGTAAGATTTGGCCCGTTGTCGCTTAGCAGCTTGTGTGGGAGACCGAAGCGTGAGAAGAGACCAGTTAAAGCATTGATTATTGATCGAGATGAAGTATCAGACAACACAATAACTTCAGGGAACCTACTGAAATGATCCATGACCGTAAGCAGTGTTTTGCCTTGAAGGAGGTCCGACGGCCCAGTAAGGTCAATTGATATAGTGTGCCAACAAGAAGGACTGTCATTGGCAACAGGAGTGAGCGGCAATCTGTCACTCTTGTTTTGGTAACTCATGCAAGCCTGACACCGTTTCACAAATGCTTCAATATCGGAGGAGTAATTAGTCCAATATCCAAAGTTCCTCACATGCTGTTTCATTTTTGTCATACCAAGATGACCTTCGTGTACTAACTCAAGTACTCTTCCTTGTAATGAATCAGGTACAATGACGAGAGTTCCTTTCAATATGATAAATGTTCGGAAATCAGCAGAGAATTTGACGGAAAGTTCGTTACGAAAATGGTAGAACGGTTTTAATGCACGTCGTAAATCTGTATCTTGTTCATAATTCCTCCAGTTGTCATTTATACACGAGCACAGTTGAGTGAGTAATCGATCCTGCGCAGTGGCTTCTGCAATTTCTTTCAAGTTCAGGGGGGAAGCCTTCAAAATAAAGCAAACGCTATATTCGGCATCATCAACCGACTCGTCATGAAGAATGTCTGAATTACAATTCCTGCTCAAAGCATCTGCAAGTACGTTATCATCACCTTTTATAAATGAGTAAGTGACATCAAATTCTTGAATTTTCAAAATCCACCTTTGTAGCCTTAAAGGGAGTGTATCAATGCGATTATTTAACATTGAGAGGATTGGTTTATGGTCTGTCTGAACATCACAGGAATTGCCAAGAATAATCTGACGAAATTTCAATAATCCAAAGACTATACCCAGAAATTCTCTCTCGAGTTGAGAGTATCGTTTCTCAATATTGCTCAACATGCGTGACGAATACGCGACCGGTAAATCGTTCTGTATCAGGACAGCGGCAATCGCTACACCCGAAGCATCTGTCTGTAGGACGCACTTCTCACCTGGTTTGTACCATGCTAATGTAGAAATTCGCGCAATAGAATTCTTCGTATCCACAAACGCTTTCTCCTCGCTTTCCGACCAAGCTAAAGTTTCGGGACTATCCTTTTGCATCTTGATCCACAACGGCTGCATAATTTGAGAGAGATTCGGGACGAATTTATGACCCACATATGTCGCTAATCCAAGAAAAGATCGCAATTGCGTTTTTGACACCGGAAGTTTCATTTCATTTATCGACTCCACTTTCTTTGGGGAAGGTCGAACACCATCTTTTGATAATACATGCCCAAGAAATTCTATTTCATTATCACCGAATGAGCATTTTTCAACCTTGAGGCAAACACCATTTTTCGACAACCTTTCTAACACAGAAGAAACTCTCTCGTCATGTTCTTTCCTGGACGACCCGAAAATCAGGATATCGTCAATATACACAATGACACCTACTAGATCGAGAGCATGTCAAACATGATTTTCTGAAAACATTCAGGTGCAGTTTTGATGCCGAAAGGTAACCTTTTGAATGTATATCGACCGAAAGGAGTACCAAAAGTTAAAAATTTCTGGCTCTCAGGAGATACTTTCAACTGGTAATACGCTTGTTTTGCAATCAAGCAGAGAAAACCATGAGCATTTGTAATAGAGCCTAATAAGTCATCAAGACTAGGAATCGGAAAATGCTGGCGTTTGACGTATTTATTCAGTTCTCTGTAATCACAGCAGATACGCAATTTGTCGTCTTTTTTCTTTACTACTACTATGGGGCTGCACCAAGATGATGGTTCTGTTACTTCAACAATAATATCATTTTTGACCATGTCATCCAGCTCCTGTTTCACAAATGCTTCAATATCGGAGGAGTAATTAGTCCAATATCCAAAGTTCCTCACATTGCGTTTCATTTATGGCTTTCCATACAAGATGACATTCGTGTACTAAATCAAGTTACTCTTCATGTATTGAATCAGGTACATTGTCGAGGTTCCTTTCAATATGATAAATGTTCGGAAATCAGCAGAGAATTTGACGGAAAGTTCGTTACGAAAATGGTAGAACGGTTTTAATGCACGTCGTAAATCTGTATCTTGTTCATAATTGTATGAGCGCGAGGGGTAGTCGTCTATTTGGGACTGAGTACGGAACAGCATCATCATCTACATGCAATTTGACAGAAACATCTTTAATCAATCCTGTACCATGAAAAACTTCAGGAAATTTAGACGGAAAATTTACAAAATTCACAGTCTGAACAATTTCATCTAACATTCCAAGTTTCCTACACAGTGATGAGGACAACAAGGGAAACGCATCACTAATTGTCTGTACAACAATAAATTCATCATGTAAAATTTTTCCTTTGTACTCGATTTTGCACAATAGTTTACCAACAACGTGCAATGGGTACGAACCCCACGTATTCAATTTTACCGAAGTTGGCGTTAAAACTCACATCAGGAAACAGATGACGCGGTTAAAAACATTTGCGGCTGCTCAGTATCAATGACAGCAGCAGTCTAAACATCATTTACAATGACATTTCTTTTCATGTCATTACAAGAAAATGAGCAAATATCAAGAGTAACAGAAAATACACTGGTAAGATCGGGAAGAACACTCTGCACCTTCACTTTGCACATAAGACACTGTAGGCTGGGCAACGCTCCGACACTGACTATGGAAATGACCTACTTTTAAACATTTGGTACACTTCGCAACCTAGCAGGACATCTGTCCGAATTTGCGAGATGATCAGTACTCCCGCATCGAAAACACCGACGATTTCCGATACGTCCACTTTCACTAGGCCCAGGTGACCTTGTATTCGAATACGGTGCGATATGATTGGATCCATTCTGACTCACGTCGCACATTAACAGCACGTATCTTGTCAATTTCATTAACTTCGTAGGATTTCCTTTCCTTATGGGCACGTTCAAATGCCTCAGCACGATGAAGGGCTGTTTCAAACTGCAAACTTGAAGCATCAAGCGCTAAAAGCTGTTCTGCCAGTTTGTCATTGAATAATCCTATGACGAAGATATCCCGTAGTAGTTCTTGAGTAACAGAAGTTGGGAAAGAGCACTCATTTGATAAACGGCGCAAACGTACAGCAAATTCTGACACTGTCTCACTACGTGTCTGACGAGCTTCGTAAAAACATTTGCGATGCAGGAGTATAGAAGCTGTTCCTTCGAAATAATGAGAAAGTCTGTCCAATGCCTTTTCATATGTATTTTTCGGTTCTGGTAAACCATCAAATATATCCAAACCATCTCGGCCAAGTGAATTTATCAAGAGAGGTAATTTATGGTCACTATCAGCATCAACAATTTCAAGGTAATTCTTAAACAGTCTTTTGAAATACTTGAAATCAGTAGCCACCGGATTGGCAGGTAACATTGGAGCTTGATAGTTCACTGACATCGCTGCCACCAGATTTTGTCGTATCTTCTGAAGAAGTAAAAGTAAAACCATCGTACTCCGCATGTAGAAAGTGTATATCTATTCGTTTTAGCGTGTACATACTCGAACATGCATTATATTTGCATCATATAAACAAACTTTATGTTCTATATACTTCATAGAGTATATATTTAACAATTAAAGATACCACAAATATCTATGACAGTTTCTAACTTCTGGCCGATCGTCGCTGAGGACAAACTACACATCTTCCATTTCTAGCTCAGATGGTTCAGATAGTTCCAAATCGATTTCAGATCTACCCAAATGAATTTCAGACACTGCCAGATGAATTGGAGATTCTCCAGTTGAATTTAATATCCTTTCAAAGTTGGGTTTCTGACAGATATCTGAAATTCAATTAGAGAAATCTGAAATCCATCTAATGTCTGAAATTCATTTGGGATGACCTGAAATAGACATGGAAAGGGTGAAGTTGGTTCCAAAAGGTAACATGCAGGGATGATAGAGAAGTTTTCGGTCTTTGAATATTACATAGTCTTTTCAGACAACTATAGCCTAACAGGTCTCCAAAACAAAGGCAAAATCGTCAATCACCGAAAAATAAATTTCAAAATTTTCCATTGGAAAATTTTCCGGAAAATTTTGAAAAAAATGGAAAATTTTCCATTTGCATCACTAGTCAGAAGTAATACCAAACCGATTAAGAAGCCCATTTCTGAAAAGTTTTCATTTATCTTACTGCCATGTTAATGTCTTTCTGCTTATTTCTTAGTTAGGCTTAAGAACATCTATCAAAAATATTTGCTGGAAACTGTACTCTGAAGATTATGCGAAATCTACTCGAACAATTTCATTCACGCTAAGAGTAAATTCATTTTCGATCTATCTTTTCAAGATTGGAGTCATTTCAAGGCACATTATCTTGGATTTTCAAAAGAAAGCATTCTACAGCCAGAGGAAATTTAATAAAAATTTCGCTAATTTAAAAATTGCGCTAATCCTAATAATGTTATCCGATGTCTATGATGTTACCTTTTTAAAACTGCTCAAATATGTTTTGGACCGCAGGAGCGTAATCTCCACAAAAAAACTGAATCTTTTCATGCAAAAGTTTTCACTGTATACAGACACTTTTTTGAGTCGACACCATAGGTCGACACTCTATCTATATATCCTTACTCTATGGCAGCAGCTGTATGATTGGCATCCCGGTGGCAAGTGCTATTTATCAACACGAATGCACCTGTGAGTCGTGTTTCTCTCAATGCTCTGTCTGAATTGAAAGTCACTGCGCTTGACTGGACTATTTTCACATCAATGTCAAGCGTGGTAGACGCTTCGGGAACTATGCCGTTTTTCTGCGGTTCTTTCACCATGTTTCACCATACATTCTTTTTGTTTGTATTTCTAGGAATTTTATCATCATTCACAACAACTATTCAAATAAATAGCACATGGCTTTCTGAAAATGACAACATTACTGTGGTTTTACTAGTTCTAAAACCATGTTACTTATGATAAAGCATCGACTCAGTATGAGTGACCAAGCTTTGTAGAGTGCGTTAATTCCTTGATTCATGAGTATGTAAAAACAATTCAACGTCTAGTCTCATCATAAGGTCTCATTGAAAAGCATAACACAAGGGCAATGACGTAGTTGACCAAGCGGTAAGAGAGGTTGGCTATTTTTCAAAGTGTTCAAGACAGAACAAAGTATAATGTTTACTTAAAAATACATAAAAACATACAAACTCTCCATAAACGTGTATTGGTCGATCACATGCGAAGTTTAAGTAAAAATGACGGAGCCCTCAGCGTTCATCACCTTTCATCAACCTATAGAATCCGGATACTATGTTCTGTCTTGAACACAAAGATGATGTACCGTGGCAGCAACCATAGCACCGACTGAGCCGATGCAATTTTTTGTTGTCCCTGCTATTACGTTTGTCTGTGTTATATTCTTCTATGTTCAGAGGCACACCTGACACTTTTTAACTGTAAAAGACTCCAAATGACTCGCTGGAACAGGAAATGCTTACCGCCTCCTAAATCTTTGTAAGACCGAAGGCCTCCTGTGTCTTTCATATTCTTGTCAATATTTGTCGTAAGCTGATAATAAAATTATTGATAAATTTACTCACTAAGTCTGCCGAGAGACTTAATTTAGGAAACATTGCTTTGCCTAATTATGCGATTATTTATGTGATCTGTTGGGGAAAATGGGATGATATGGCAGTGACCTTCTACCGCAGAATTTGTTCAATAGGAATAAAATACGAAGTATTCGAAATGAGGGTCTATTAGACCACAGATGCGGGAGATTTGAAAATTTCTCATCTCACTTTTCCTGCTCAGCAGCGATCGATGGATTTCTTTTCAGTTCAAAAAGAAAAAATTGTGACGAAATTATTGCAGAGGCAGGTATTTCCCATGTCGAATGATGTATTTTTTGACGTATTTTGTGATCACTTTTATTGTGACGTATAATTTCAAGCGTTTCATACGTCATCAAATTAGCAATAGCTAACCTTAGGATAGCCCCAATTAATAATTAATTAAATCACAAATCGCACTATTCAGTGACCAATATGAAAAATAAGAATACAACACAAATGTAAATGCTGATAATATTCAAATGGTAGGTAGTGAAAAAAAACATGTGTAAATATAAGTAGAGTGAGAAGAAAATTTTGATAATTTACACGAAAACTCCTGCCGGTCTGCCACACTGTGTGTTGGGCAGTGAAGTTTTTGCGGAATTTGCTTATATTGACAAGGTTTAATCTGCAGGCCTGGTGGCCCAGATGCTTGCATATGTCAATTGCGTCAGAAGGAAATTAAATGCTTTGATTGAGGAGAAGATGAAGTAGAAGATAAGTGAAAGGAATTTGATCCCCCAAAAGGACCCATGTGGCGTTACCTACAGGTTAAAGGAAAGAACAACTAAAATAGATTACCTAATTGAAAAAATGTGAAATTTGTCCAAAACGATTTCAAGTCTTAGTAAATATGATTTTGAGTACAAGATAGAGAAAGAATTAGGGCTTAAATTTCTATTGCAATTATAACGTGCAACCTTTCAATGATCCCTTTAAGGTGGAGTATGACAAAAATTTTCTCTTGATGAGCCATGATATGAGTCTTATCTCGACGACACAGTTACAGCAACCGCCAGAAACAGGGTGAGTAGTCAGTCTCTGAGTCATCGTTAAGTGCAGTCAACTACTATGTTACGTTAGGTAGGCCTATTTCTAAAGCCGATCCCATCTCCTCCTATAAGGATCGTCAAATACCCATGCAAAGTCATTATCCTACATGTGCATTCTTCTATATCAAAGGTAGGCCTCACGTTTATCAGTGCGTTGACCTCTCACCAGCTGCGGCGTTTTATGGGCGGCGTTTATTAGAGATTATTAGAGGAAATAGTAATGTATAAATTCGAAAATGATCATATTATGACATTTGTAATTTTGTATGTTCTGTTGTAGAGGCTTATTCCAAAAATTCAATAAAAGCGCGACACAGATTCAGACCTATATGTAGGCTAGACTTGTGCATGTAGGTATTGTAGGATGTGTATTTATAGGCCTGTATCAGCACTCAACAGTAGTCTAAGCCTGTGGAACATCACGTCATAAAAATTCATACCAGGCCGTTACTGATTGCTGACTGCTCTACTAGCTATGTCTCATAATGTAGGCTATAGTGCGCGGGAGCTAGGCCTACATTTTACGTGTATAACAAATCATCATACATCGTGTCAGCAATCAGCATGTCTATTTGCCTACTATTGCCTATGCAAGATGGGAATAATAGGGTCTGTAAAAAGGACATCAAGATAGATGATTTCACAACTTTGAACTAGAAATTATAGATTGAAAACTAGTATTTTACTCATCAAGCATCTCAAGATAGAAAAACAAAAAGTGTAAAAATTGAATACTTCAATTTTCAATATAGAAATCCTTGGATTTTGTGTTTCGTCTAACCGAAAAGACAAAAGTAATTGACGACATTTTTCATTTACAAATACAATTATAATTACAATTAAAGCTGAATTTTCGCAATTGCAATTACTTTAAAGTCAAAATCTTCGATTACAATTGCAATTACAATCACTTAAAAAAATTGTAATTAATCACGCATTTACAATAACTGTATTTGTTCCAACACTGCCGTGACTTGTATACATCTTGAGACGTCGCCATTGGTGTGCTTGAGTTAGAAGAACGTGATTCATAAATGCACCTAGGCTTAAATCACAACAATATTCAGTTAATGTAATATGCGTGCCTGCGAGAAAATGACGTGCATTACTCACAGTGAGTCAGGTGTCTCCAGCGCTCATCCACCTCCACGACGTTGGTACATTCGAAAACACGCTCCCCAAGACACTGCTTATTTATAGACGGCATGGTAAAATGCAAAGATGTTTAATTGCAATAAAGGGCGATAGAACCGCTCAATGAATTTTCAGTGAAGCACGTTCCACGATTGAATGACAATTTTTGATTTGTGAAGCAACTCTTCGTTGCTATAGGCCTTTGCTATCAAACAAAGAAGTAATATGCTTTGCTCCCATTTTCCCTTTGGTAATCTACACGCTACGGTACCCTAGATTGAAATAATGGGATATGTCAAATTCACCATGAGGGCTTACCTACTTGACTTAATTGCTTATGCTACGATCGCCCCTTGCTCTTACCAGTCTGCTCCAACGGCTCCAACTTCCCTTATTCTGGGCTTGGCGTTCTAAGGTGTTGATTGACAAGCCCGTGTCCTTTCGTATTTGGTCTGTCCATCTTTTCGCTGGTCTTGCGCGCGGTCTTGGGTTGGAGAAGTCCTGCCTAAATGCCCTTGAGACATAGTGATCTGACCTATCACCATGAGGAACCCGCAGAAAATACATTATCGCAAAGTAAAACCTTTTTATTCGGGCCTTTAAGCCGACACCGGCAGATTTAATGTCGCTTGGAGAAAAGCTATACCTAATTGAATAATTTGATAGTGGTATTAAGAATAAAGTAATTTTAATAACTATATGAGCATTTTGACAGTCATATATTTTTGAAATATCCGTGTATATGTCGAACTGTGTGAATGAAATTTGTTGTTTAGTCATAATGATTTTACAACCATGCGCATGTAATGTGTTCGTTTTCAATAGTTTTTGTGGTAATTATTGTGAACTCCATTGCTCAGAGACGAGCGTCAGCGCTGCAGCTAACGCAAAGTTGAGAATCACTAATAGAGAGCACTTAAACTACTGTCGAATTTCAATCAGTCAAGCTGCAACATGTAGTATGATTGATTAACTTTGATTAAATATTGAAATTTACATCAAATTGAAAATTCATCATAAATTTACTTACGCACCATGTAATCCTGTGCCTAGTGTACCTGCATATTTGTAAACTGATTCATGTATTACAGATAATGAATGATGACAAACAAGAAGAGTCGAATGACAATTCAGATGACATGAAAGGTATGAGTAAGTCGCACTTCATGCTCGACGATTACTATCTCGATGTCACATCTTGTCATAATTTTCCAGGAGAACATTCTAATGAAAAGCCGCACCAAAATTTGAATGGATCAGTCAATCTCATTTGCTCCTTTGAAGCAGCGAATTACCCAGTAAACGGAATTTTAGAAATGAAGGAAGAAATAAAGATGGAGGAAGAAGATTGTGATGTCAGCGGTATTATCCCAATTCCCCCATCAAGTAAGAATCTGAGTAATAATGAATATGAGTAGGTCTACATCGTGAATGAATAAATGAATGATGGTTTGGGATTGGACGTTGCTGACATAGTCAGAATCTAGTATGGAGCGTTGTGATCTTATAGTCCGGACGCCCTTATTGACGAATTCCAGTGACACTTTCGGGACTCGACCTATGGACCGACGAGTACCTGCGCCACGGAGACCATCGTATTAACAGTAAACGCTGCCTTCTTAATTGAAAATGAGTTGATTTGTTAGTGATGATTTTTTCGAGGGGTTTTCGCAAGTAGTGCAAGTTTTTCCGGAAGGCAATTTCTATTTTTGTGATGATTTCATATGTTCGTTGACTCGAATCTATCGAAGTTTTCGTAACTAAGGTAACGGTCCTATCGCAACATGCCTCAAGAATCTTGTGAAGAAAATAAATCGTTGTTGTCATTATCTATGACTAAGTATTTCATAAACGCCCTTGCGGTTTCGCGACCTCTTTTCAAGGGGTGCATGGCCGTAATGAGCACAGCTGATACGCGGATGGCAAATATAGCTCGCATCAGAGCATGCAATAGCGTGGACAATGAAAGTGACGTCCTAATGTAATGTACAAAGACCAGAAGGACAACCATGGGAGAAATAGAAAAAATGGCCTTCACAGAAAATAGTAAATTATTGACAAGGAAAAAGCAGCAAAAAGAGAAAATATAAATAAAGTCACCAAGGAAGTCTCCACGAGTCCTTCAGCTCAGCTCTTTCTGAATACTCAGAGGAGGATAGAGATGTCAAACAGAAACACAGAAATGAACAGAGACTACAAAATAGGCTAAATGACCGGAGACCTAGGGACACACAAAATTGAAAAATTGTAGGAAAAGCACATTGCCGCTGAAACAATCACAGTTCAACACATGACGACAAATGGCACTGGAAGGCTTATTGGAGCGTGGACGTCGACGATTGCCAAGTTCCAGCCATTTCGAGAAATATTCTCTCATCTGGGTCCTGAAACACTTCTCAGTTGTCCTTCAGAGAGCGGGCAGGAGTTTGACGAGTGGAAATCAACAAAACTGATTCATAAGTAGGACAAACATTCTGAGAACAAGACACAACACGTCGTCGAATAGTTCAACGCACAGTATCATCTCAAAAAGTAATTCTTAGAAGTATCTGCTAAAGAGGAGGTCCAAATATAGGATCAACAGAGCGGTTACAACAATATTTATCGATGAATGACATTTCATGATTTCTGAGAAGAGTTTGTCTTAAGAAATCACATTCAGCATCCAGTTCTCAGAGCAACTTCCTTTTAACTAAACATTCGTTTATCATTTAATCAAACAGAAGTGCAGTCTTTGTCATTGTTGGTACCTATGTTCTGAGTTTATCTCATGAAATGTGGATATTTGAACGGAAGATGATATAAATCAAGACGGAATAGCTTCTAAGTCATGGAAAATAATTAATGTTGAGCCTTATTCGTTAATCAAAGGGTTATGCTCGAACAAAATGGTTTATTAATCAACCTAGGTAAATTAATTATCAATATTAGCCGATGCTCGAAATCAGCACAATTTTATAATCAGAGATTTCTGTGCTTTTATCGAATCCAATATGAAATCTGCCTCTTCATTAGTCCCGTTCATTGTGTACGACACTAGATTTCGTTTGACAAAAGTTTATATCAGCAAGTCGTTTCCAGGTGCGGTTAGTACAGTGTGATGGTAAAAAGGGAGTATTTCATCTTTTACTTAAAAACTCAAGGTTTCAGCAATTATTCATTTCTCGTTTTGTAGGTGCCCATTTATAAATGCTAAGTAACAATGGAAAAGACATTCTTCTTTGCTCGGCGCTTCGTCCGTTCTTATTGAAGAGCATACACGGAACTGATTAGCTTTACCTCAAACACAAGTTCTACAACAGTTGATATCTGTTCTGTAAAAGTGGCAGTAGATCGACAGATACACACACACACACACAAGATAATCAATAAAAGACTGATATGTCATGAATAAGAAGTAACAAAAGGGACATGAAGTTAAAGAAAAGTTAAATGTACTAAAAGTACGCTCGCACACCACTCTGACGAGATAATAAAGTACCAGTACATGATATGATAACTGTATGCCAAAAAAATGAAAGCTTGAAAGAGACAGATGAAAAGGCTACAAAATCGTTGAGCAAAATATACGCTCCTTCTGAATGCACAGACTAGGATTGAACCATTTTATAGCCACACCTTCTAAGATGAAAGGCTCATACTGTGTGTTCCACTTTTTGAGGTAAGTAAAATTGCTGATGCTGCAGCTGGCACTGTGTAGACATTCTTGAAGATGGCGAGTAATGCTCTAAGTTGGATCCTTGGTTGATCGAGGACGCGTACTTGCAGCAGATAGCCACTTTGGGAGATGCTCCTTTACACGCAGTCGAAATCGTCTCGCCCTCCTAGGTAGGTTGCTCAGCAACCACAATTGAATTGATATACACACAGAAATAAATTTTTTGTTTATCTGCTTCGGTTTGCTAGAAGTGTGATTAATTCGAGATCGCCGGCACATCGAGGAACTCACTAAGTGGGCAAAAAGGAATTCCTAATACCTTACAGAGATAGGAAAAAAAGTCGTGCGTCGCTAGCGGATCAATATGAGTTCAAGCAAACTGCTTCAATTGCCACAATTCCTTCAGATTCGAAGATTGCAGATCATTGCGCACAAGTTTTCTCCATAATGTTGGCCCATCCGATCATTATTAAAAAAAGTAGCAGACATACGAAAATTAGTTCACTTGATTATTTCGCCATCGTCTTCTCACCATTCGGTACTGCATAGTGCATACACTGAATCGAATGTTAGCTAGACGATGTGTGTTTTGGTGTGTGCGAAGTGATGTCACAGCACGCACGCATCTCTTACTGGTTCTGGTGTCCTCTGCTGACAGCTTATTGTTTGCCATTTCCAGTAGCAAGCGATACACGAATTATCCATTCGAAAAGGAGCTAGCTGTCTAATTCTGTGATGTCATTTCGATATTAAGGTTACATACAACCCTTCCTTTCTAGGAAACTGAAGCGCACGCAGATGACTATAACTCTGCGGATATACGAGATTTTGTTGAAAAGGAAGAGGCGTGGTATCTTTCGGTGCGTTTGGATCAAGGCGAAATGTCTTAAATACCACACATAGTTTAATGCTGTAGCAACAGCTCTGGACCGTCATGGCAAGGTTACTACCGATTTGTTGTACATTAAACCTTTTTTTAGCTTCATGTCCCTTTTGTTACTTCTTATTCATGACATATAAGTCTTTTATTGATTATCTTGTGTGTGTGTGTGTATCTGTCGATCTACTGCCACTTTTACAGAACAGATATCAACAGTTGTAGAACCTGTGTTTGAGGTAAAGCTAATCAGTTCCGTGTATGCTCTTCAATAAGAACGGACGAAGCGCCGAGCAAAGAAGAATGTCTTTTCCATTTTTACTTAGCAATTGTTTATTTGAGAAAACAAAATTGTAAGGATTGAAGAAGTCGAATTGTTTAGAATATACAATTAAGTATACATACTTCGTTGAGCGTCACAGCGAATACTCAAAATGCCCTTGATTTACAGCTTGAACAGACAGCAATCTTATTTTGCATGTGGCACAGGTATTCTACATAATCTCTTCAGACGATCAAATGTAGCGGTTTGCATAAACTCATTAGTCAATTCTTTATTTTCAATGAATTCAATGAAGATTTGACTTTACAATAAAGATTCGTTTCACAAACACAGGTCACTTGAAAAATTATCAATCAATGACATCAACATTAGACTATCGACTGAAAAAGTTCTATTAGTAATTGCGTATTGTGCTGTCACTGCTGACTCTCCTGTACATAATCACGAGAATCACAGGACCTCATAGTTAGGACTGTTGTATTAGTCTTGTGTGAGACGTGCATGTATCGAATCCGTGCTTACAGCGAATTCAGAAAGCTATAGCGATTGGCTTATAACAATTATTTTTCGTGAAATATAGCGAAGCGATAAATTGTAAATGAGCGTGAAAATAATAACAGGCACATTTTTTTCTAAATTATAGTTCGTCAAAGTAGTCCAGTTGTTGGATAGCAGAGTTGAAAATGCGACAAAGCAGTTGTGTCTCTGTTTCGCAAGGGAAAAGCCACGTGATAGCGCTTATTCTTCTTATGAGGAACAATTTCATAAAGAAGATGATCTGAAGTTTGGCAGTTATGAAAAAAATCGTCAAAATGGTTCGCCTTCTTAGCAAAAAGTCGTCAAAGTTATTTGCACAAGGACACGATTGCATGCATATGATTTTTTCGCACATTTTCCAAACTTCAGTAGATAACATGTTGAGTCTAGTTTGAGAAATAATTGTGTGACACACAATGACACCGATTCAATATTAGCGGTACAAACTCTCCATTATTCATCATGGTGTAGACTAGACAGCTTCTGAAAATTTCCAATAATTATAGACGCCCTGAACATCTTACACCTAGTTACAAGCTCAACAAGACTAAAAAGAAGCGAGACACCATTACCTCTTCATTTCTTGTGGAAAATGATGCCTTTGGTTTTCACATCTTTCAAAGCAAATGAATTTGATAGTACCCAATCTTTGAAATGTTCATATTCAGAACTGATTGATGAAATACACTGCGATACAAAATTGCTATATTTGTTGAGCAAATTTCATGAATATCATCAGCATATTGAGCTATGTTAGCAGTGCCGGAGGCAGACATGAAATCGCTACAATATAGCACAAAAAGAAGATGGCCCAGTAACGAGCCTTGAGAAGTGCCGGTAACGGGAGAAAAAGAACTGCAACTTTCTTGAAATTTGACATAGTGAAAGCGAGTAATGCGATGCTTTCTTGATATTCTCTTCTACTATGTTTGGAGACCTACTACTATCATAATTTCATGAAATAAATTACTTTGTCACGTAAAACTATCCGTCGTAAGAATCAAAATCATCGATGTAAAGACATGTTAATGAAAATTGACTTTCTCCTGGTGACAAGACGCGCAATGATGACAAGATATATTTTCAAGTATTTTCCACAGATACTTCATTTCACAAATGCACAGCGTTTCAGCCTTCTGCATTTTTTATATGAAAAATAGAAGCCACGCCAGAAGATGAGGCATGCGTATTAGTGCCACTGATATGCTTGATATCCTGATTCAGTGATTCAGAAAATTTTCGCGCGGCAATTGAAACGCTGCTAACAAGTGAAATTCAAGCTCGAATGAGCAGTATTCTGTAAACTAAGAAGCAAGAGCATCAGACCTTGAATTTACAAAAGCAAAAGCATAGAAATTGATAAGAATAGTGATCTCTAAAATGAAGTTTCATGCTATGCACAATAGTGGCACAAAAATTGCACCCGCTTTCACATAGACACACTTGTCAGCGGCTGTATCATTGCGTTAGAATCAGTCACATGTGTCTCACGTGTATCTCACGTAATATGAAGTCAGAGATTGCATAGATGGTGAAAGAAAATTAGCCTCTAAAATGCCAAGAGAAATGTTACTGAGCATGGGGCGAGTGGGCTGTGGATTTTTTCCTGCTTATGAGCCAGTTTTGTTGTTTTCCACTCGTCAAGTTCTTGTCCGCTATCTGAAGAATGCTGCTGTGACACCTCTCAGTCGTTCCTGCCTTGTCTACAACTTCTCACGTAACTGTGGAAACAGTTACGTAGGGCGCACTGAGAGGTTTTTCAGGACCCGAATGAGATCCCTTCCCGAAATAGCTGGAACTCGGCAATCGTCGACGTCCACGCTCCAAAGAAAGACCTGCCAACACCATTTGTCATCATGTCATCATCGTTTCAGCGGCAGTGTGTTTTCTCCTATTTTTCAATTTTCGGTGTGCCTAGGTCTCCACTAACTTTGCCTATATTGGAGTCTGTGCTCATTTCACATCTTCATCCACAGAATTAAATATTTTGTTTATCTGCTTCGGTTTGCTAGAAGTGTGATTAATACGAAATCGCCGGCACATAGAGGAACTCACTAAGTGGGCAAAAAGGAATTCCTAATACCTTACAGAGATAGGAAAAAAGTCGTGCGTCGCTAGCGGATCAATATGAGTTCAAGCAAACTGCTTCAATTGCCACAATTCCTTCAGATTCGAAGAATGCAGATCATTGCGCACAAGTTTTCTCCATAATGTTGGCCCTTTCGATCATTATTAAAAAAAGTAGTAGGCGTACGGAAATAAGTTCACTTGATGTTTTCACATCCTCTCCTCGGCATTTCTCAATGTATAGTGCATACAATCGAATGTTAACCAAGACAGGGATAGTGTGTTTTGGTGTGTGCGAAGTGATATCACAGCACGCACGTATCTCTCACTGGCTTCTGGTGTCCTTTGCTGACAGCTTATTGTTTGTCATTTCCAATAGCTAGCAATACACGAATAATTAATTATTCATTCGAGAAGGAGCAAGTTGTCTAATTCTGTGATGTGCCATTTTGATATTAAGGTTACATACAACCCTTCCTTTCTAGGAAACCGAAGCGCACGCAGATGAATCTTACTCTGTGTCTCCATCCTTCTCTTTTCATCCAAAATTCTTTGAGACTTCCTTGGTGATTTTATTTGCATTTTTCTCTTTTTGTTAGTTTTCCTTGTCAAAAATGTACTCTTAGTTTTACTATTTTATGTGAAGGCTATTTTTTCTGTCTCTTCCATGGTTGTCCTTCTGGTCTTTGTACATTACATTATGACGTCACTTTCATTGTCCACGCCATTGCATGCTTTGATGCAAGCTATATCTACCATCTACGTATCAGTTTGTGCTCATTACCGCCATGCACCCCTTGAACAGACGTCGCGAAAGCGATAGGGGGTTTATAAAATACACAGTCATAGATAATGACTTCGACCATTTTTTGATTCCTTTCGCTCGCTTCGAGGTGTCGATACTAATGGTATAATAATCAGAATTTCTTTGTTTTGTACTTAAACAATGACTCAGAAGAAGGATCATAATTTACCGAAATACTTGATGGAATTTTTAAATCGTGCTGATCTAGCACGCAATCGCCTGCAAGAGTTTCCATGTCGAGAGTAGCATCTGACTGCCGCAGGGGCAGTTTCACAAGGGTTTGTAAGGGGACAAGTGATGGTGGTTTGCGGTATCTTTCCAGTGATAAAACCTCGATTAAATATTAATCGAGATCGAGGTCGGCCCCGAAATAAGTTTTGATTGAATTTTTTACCGGGCACTTTCATGAAGGGAAAACAAAAGTCTTCGTGTTTATCATGCTATTAATCACATTGTGTCAGCACACTGAAAATCTCCATATAATCCATGGTAGTTTTAATTAATTAATTACTGCATCATAAATGTGCTTTATGCATGTTTTCGAAAATAAAATATGCGATATACTAGCAATTGCAGATAAAAAAAAATGATAATTGTTAGCGGATACGCTCAAAATATCATTCAATGCATGACATAAAATCGTTGCAAGACAATTGTGTAAATGTAAAGAGTCGCAAAAAGACTGAAATTATCTGATGGCATGAGGCCTCACGTCCAATCTCAACAGGTGCTTGCTTTGGACACAAGAATCTTGAATACAAATTTAGATATTATGCGGGTATACATGAGTTTGAATGATTGCAACAAATACTAAGGAAACATAGAAATATTATGCCTACAGTCCCGCCACGAGGTCGAGTTTCTGCATGGAACGAGACCGAACATGAGACTTTCACAGAATGTTCTACACCCTATGACTACCACAAAAATTCGCGCCTCCCGATTTCTGTCGAGTTCGTTTGGTCTACAGACAGTGTTTACTCCGACTATGTGAGATATATTAACTCTAGCTACATTAAATTTAGGCACAATATATCTTCACATTGTCTTCTATCACGTTCCATGAAGTGCTAGAATGAACTTCGATGGGCGATATATGCAAAAATTTGGCTAGATGCTAAAGGTTTTAGCCAAAATTTTATGTTTACCTTCCTAAGATGCTTGCTGAATCCAAATATGGTTAGTTTTTGGATGCAAATTTTTATGGTCACATGCATTGAAGATATATCTTGGCAAAAAGTATGGCCCTAGAGTTAGCAGATCTGGCATAGTCGGAGTAAACACACCAAACTGAAATATTGGTCGAAAACTTCAATTTCCCTTCAATTAACGTCTTTTTCTTGAATCTGATCTGTAGATAAAAGGAATTCGGAAGGCGCGCAATTTCGCGGTAGTCATAGGGTGCAGATGATTCTGTGAAAGTCTCATCTTCAGTCTCGTTCCATGCAAAATCTCGCTCTGGCGGTGGGACTATAGGTATGTTTCTATGTTTCCACAGTATTTGCTACAATCATTCAAATTGCATATGTTTGTTCAAGACTCTTATGTCCAAAAGTATCCGTTAAGTGGGCGTAAAGGAGCAACTCAATATGAAAAACGGTGGAACAAATAAAAATTATGAATAGTGAAACATTTCTATCATTATCTGATTACTGTTCTGTCCGACTTCGACCTCGATTAAAATCTGCTTAATCGAGCTCGAGGTTGCACCTCTGATTTTTTCGAAAGCCTTTGTAACGTCAATCATCAATAGTCCGACTGCACCTGTTTCATCTAAATAGGAAGGATAGGGTAGTATGCATGATGTAGGTTAGCGCTGTTGTTGTCCCCTATCCCGCCCTTGAAAAAGCAAATTGATCTTCGTCTGGAGCGGGAATGTGGAACCACCAGTTTCTCTTAGTTTTTAGACATGACAAGCACTAGGGAGATGGGTCTAGAGTCAGAGGCAGAGGGATTAGGACATTTTTGGGTCGAGGCGTGTTTAAAATAAGGCGGGACTATTCCTGATGTTGCGCTCAGTTGAAAGATGTGGTGCAGAACAAATGCAAGCTGAGTACGGTAGTCTCGTAAAATCCAGAACGGAATATCATCTGGCCCTGGTGATCCCTTTCTCAGTTCAGCCAATACACACATCACATCAGTTTTTGAGATAAGAGGATGGTCCGATGAGAAGGTCACGGGGATTGTGTCACTGAACACGGAAATAATGTATGATTATGGATTGCATAGTATAGGCCTACATTATATAACTTACGACGTTAAATGTGAAATTAAGTCGTTTTATTTCCTTTGTTAATGTGATTGTGAAATTAGATAGTAATTGTGAAATAGGCCTGACACAAAGTGTCACCACACTCCGTTTTTAAAGTTCAGCGTTCTACGTCCTGATCATGGAGCCCACAGCTGTTTATGCACAACGCAGTTGCGCCAATTTGCAATGCAGCACTAGACAAATTCAACTCCAGATATCTTAGTGTGACTTTCTCCTTGTATAACTAGGGTTTAAAAGCACATTTTTTGTTTTTTCAAATGATGATATGCGGTATAAGAGTAACTTATACAAACTGACAGATCTTGACAATTTTTTTGCAAGTATTGACAAGCTTGACAAGTATCTACATTTAAACAGCTCAATTTCACACGTTGTATAAGAATGCAATTAGTTATAGAATTATGTTGCATTGATTGGCAATTACAATTAATTTTATCAGTTTGCTTTTTTCCTTCCAAATTCTAAAAATATGACTTCTTTCCAAGGATATTACCAGTGGTGGAATAATTGACGTCAAAGCTTCATTTTCATTTCTTTATTATCGTGCTTGAGGCACTTGCTTGATTACGTACGATCTTAAGTTTCCTACCGCAAGTATGACCGCGTCTTTTTATCGAGACATGAATGTGTAGGAAATGAAATTTACTAAATACATTTCCAGTAAAATGTGCTCTCTGATTTTTCAGGTTTGAATGAAAGAAACTCAGTTATGCCGAACGTCAATTTAGGAATAGAAGTTCCTGTTGATCAAGCGGATGCGGAAATCATCTCAACCATTGACTTCGCGATCGAATTGCCCGGCGAAAGTGATGGAAAATGTATCAACGAGAAGGTTGAGCGCCCATTTTCCTGTCACGTTTGTGGAAATTCATTCATGCGAAGAGCTCATCTAAAGTCTCATATTATTATACATACTGGTGAACGCCCGTATTCTTGTGAAATCTGTGAGAAATCATTTGCGCAGACATCCACATTGAAGCGTCATGTGAAGTCACATAGTAATGATCGTCCTCATTCTTGTGATATTTGTGGAAAATCTTTCTTTAGGAGAGCGCACGTCATGTCTCACATGATCACACATACTCGTGAACGATGTTTTTCTTGTGCATTGTGCGATAAATCTTTCTCTCAAAACTCAGCATTGAAGCGACATCTGAAGTCTCACACAGGCGAGCGACCGTTTTCGTGTTACTTATGTCATAAAACATTTGCACTGAATTACACCTTGCAAGCGCATATCAAAACTCACATCGGGGAGCGCCCATATATTTGCTTAATTTGCAAGAAATCATTCGGAAGAAATTCAGATCTGCAAATTCACATGGAGATTCATTCTGATAATCGTCCTTATTCCTGTAATTTATGTGAAAAAACTTTTAAACAGAAATCTGCTATGACGCGCCATCTATTTACGCATAGTGGTCAGCGTCCATTTGGCTGTGATACCTGTGGAAAATCATTCGCGAGAAAATCTCAGTTACGTATTCACATGCGTACACATTCTCAGCATGAATCACAAGCATTTGCAGATGCCTCAGTTTCGTAATGTTGATTTCTGAACTTCAAAATATGACCAGAGGACTTGAAAATATGGTTTATTTAATTTAACCTTATAGTTGGAGTCCCAAGTCCCAACTAGAAATGTAGCTTTAGTCAAAAACAAAAATTACATTTTTCTGAAAGGTCTTTCGACCTGTAATAGTAGTCTCGAATATTGACTGCCATATCAGCAATCACAGCCCCTTCAGGATAAAAATCAATTGTTTTCGGCTTCATTTGCAGTCCCAAAAAAATTTTTATTCTTGCAAAATATGCTAAGATTAGCTTCATCTAACCATCGCATTACTTCAAACAGAGAATGCAAGTAATAGTTTTATAGCATTTTATGAATTCTTAAGTATGTGTACAAATGCTTGCTGATACGTAGTCCAAATTTGAAATCAATCTAAAGCTTGGTTTAGAATTTTTAATAAGTGATGACACTATCGTTTTCATGCAGCTTTCACACTACTATTAGTGTTTAGAATGTAGCTGACCTTCTGAGTGTAAGCTCGCAGCCATGAACTCAGAGGTCTAGTCCACAACAGAGCTGTCAAAAGAAGTTCATCATATAGCTCATCATTCGTCATCTTTCATGTCAGGGCAATTCTATTTTGAGTACTGGCAAAGATGCGCAACCCAGTGTAACCTGTTCATATCTACATTGTATCATACCATATCTCCTCATTGTAAATATCATGTTCAAGCTAATCTCTTGTATTTAAACTCCTACTGACATCAGTAGATTCTTTTGTACCTGAAGATTTCCGGATGGCAGTCGAAAAATTTGTGCAAGTATTCAAGAGTAATAATAACAGCATCATAAAATACTCCTGACTCTTTCCAATTATAGACCTAAAATGACTAGTCAGGGACTCTTCCATATACTATCAATTTGATCAAAGCTTAATTTCTTGTTCACTCGGAATTAGAGCTGGAGTATTACCGGGTACTTCATTCTAGCGGAGCAACAACCCCAAGACATATAGCTTAGAGTGACGAGATTTAAGAAATTTGTAAGGTGGGTGTATTCCGTAGCTGTAAGTTGCGTCTATTTAAAGGTGTGCTCCTGATGATTTTTTAGCATGACCTAAATCGCATGTCCGTTGGAAGAGGAGAAGTCATTCGACGTTACTCTCGGCAGTGAAAGTTGTTTAGTTAAGTAGCTAGAGCTGAATGGAAAATACGTGATGACGTCATTGGTGATCTGTGCGTGAGGACAGATCGGTGGTGTTTGTCGAAGCATAGGACGAAAAGTCTTCACTCCTAACAAACCTAGTCGTGTAACCTTGTCCTGACCACTTCGCCGAAGTCGACAAGACAAAGAATCTGCGATATGCTATGTTGTCTGACCAATATCGACTAAATCAGTATTTATTTCGTTTGAGACTTTATGCGATCCCATGTCTCAAATGATTTCAATGATTATGAGTTTTCTCAAAGTGATCTCAATTCACTGATTTCACATTAGAACAACATTCAAGACTTTTTTAGAAATACAGTGGACTCTCGATGTAATAATCACATTGGGAAACATTGTCACAATTTGTCACATTTTACTTATATAAATGTCATTTCAGATTGCTGAAGGTGGCTGAAGGAGTCACTACTTTGACTGACTTATGTCGTTTAACATGTCTTGATTTCCCTAATGAAATACCGCTTTCATGCACTTATTATGAATAATGCGCTTTGTTCTTGTGGCACAAAAATTCCAGAAAAAACTCTAGAGAATAAGTGCGACTATCGTGTTCCTATCTGTCAACAACTCGGTGGTAAGATGCAGCATTACGCATGAATATGAAGTTAGTGGAATCAATTTCTTGGTCTCACTGACAGGCGCAGTAAATCAATTTTATTTCGTCACAGCCTGTTCCAGTTTGTTGCGCTGATCTCAAATACATGCTTCATTCTTCACAACAATGCAGTTAAAAACGGCAATACTGCAACATGTTCATATACGTGAGTGAAGCTAGCGGAACTGACCAGCGGAACCATTTTTGATTACAGCGTGATTCTATTTGAAACAACTTCTGCTCTAACAATTTCAGCCCCCTGATCATGAATCTGAGCTCAGATTCCACAAATTCGCAGTCGTTTTGAGAAATTCAAGTTTTTTATAGATAAAAGTGGTTCCGCTAACTAAACACACGTTAATTTACATTGTGAAGCCGAGAACATGCTACATTGGTCTTTAACGGAATCCTGATGTTAATGCATTCTCATTTCAATTTTCCTTGCGACAATCTTAGACCTTTCTCGGCAGCCCTGGTTGAAAATCACTGAGCTGTATCAATCATGGCCTTTTTTGGTATACGAGTTGCGCATAATCCAAAATGAAATCATTGGGTGCAGTTGACGATTAGATGTAAACCATGACTGGTAGACTAAGTCAAGAAGTTCAAAGACTCATTCTTCTCACTTCACAAACTAAGTAATCGTGAAATAACTGCGTTGTAGTATGTATCACGTTTGGAACCGGCCGGGGCCTAGCCGGCGGCCGGTTCCAACCCTGGTATATACATGTTCAAAATGCTCAAACGGAAATTACGATTATAGCGGCACTGACATAAACGCTGACAGTTCCAGAAACGAGGATAGATATTTAGTTAATAGATTCATTTAATTTCAAGTAGCATATTAAATGAATCCTTATAATATTAATATGAAAATTAAATGTTTTACCTGCTGTGTATTCTTAAATTGTCTGATTTATGTAACGTTAATGGAGCTGCGCAAATTTATTGTGCCTGCGCAAAAAATGAAATTTTGTCGTGTTTCAACCCTGCCGAAAGGGTACAACTGTATGCCTCCGGAGTACAACTTTATGAGTTTTTATTTAATTGATTTGCTTTTGCATCAAATTCAAAATTAATCCGTCCTCTTACTTCTAAAGCCTGGTAGACGAGAAGAACAAATCATTTTGACTATTCTCAAATTTCATCACTAACGTAATGACATGAAGTCGTGTTAAATTTACGTTCTGTGATTAAATGTTCGATTTTTTGAAAATTGGTCAGTTTTTCATATGTGCCA
>CAJQUW010005161.1:0-99439 GCA_907163375.1 Prostheceraeus crozeri
ATATATATATATCATATATCACTTTCTTGAAAAATCGCATTTGGCTAAAATGGTTGCAGAAATGGACGGAAATCATCCTTTAGTGAGCTGTTAACGCAGCCTTAGAAAAATTTACGACTGTCCATAATTTTATTTGTGTTTTTGAGCTGCGGTAGTGGTGGTTCAAGTAGATGACATTTTGCAAAATTAATCACAGAAAACAGGCATTTTGTTTTTAAAAGAACTGTCCATAATTTTATTTGTGTTTTTGAGCTGCGGTAGTGGTGGTTCAAGTAGATGACATTTTGCCAAATTAATCACAGAAAACAGGCATTTTGTTTTTAAAAGGCAAATCAAAATGCTGAAATCGCCTGAGCGTTTGTCAATTAATTGGTTTAAGTCGCTCACATCTTTTCGGTTACGAAATCACTTCAAACTAAGACTTTCTGACAACAGAGATAGGGTTGGTTTAGGAAAGTTGTCCAATCACTCAAAACATGGAAGCTCAGTCACGACAAATTCGATAAAGACTCGATTCCGTCCGATTGGTCACACGCAAGCGCCCGTATAGTCAAGCCGCCAGCACGAGTCTGAAGAAACGAGGCCGAAAATTAGACTTTCGCAGAATGATGTTATTCTAACGCGCTGCTACGAATCAGCGCGTCTATCGAGTTCTGCAGGGTTCTTCTTCTCATCAAACTGAAACAAAGGATCACATAGAAATCCAATGGGAAGGAGATTCAAGAACTCTTTAGAAATCAGAGTTTCTACATGTATGTTTTCTCTGATTACGTGACAGCCACTAAATCAAGAGCCTTAATTTTTGGCATTGAATGTTTTCAAGTCACTTTCTATCGCGGAAATGCACCTTTGTTATGAAACTAAATACATCAAGATTCAGAAATAAAAGATTTTGGTCAATAGTTGCCACACTTAGTCCAATGACCGCATACATCACCGACTATAAACATGATTAACACATAGGCTACACATCATAGGTAATGATTTGAAGACATCCCATACCAAAACGTATGGCTGCAGGTAGACTTTTCATTCAATAAGAGAAGATAGACGAGAAAATATATTCAAAATCAGATAGAGAAAATCAATTAGAGAAGATATATAGACATTTCTGCCGGGGACTCAAATCTGCTTCCCATTGGATTTGCGTGCGTTTTCATTGATTCTGTCTGACACTAACAGGAGCCAAGTAGACATCGGTAGACGCCCAAATTCATAGTAGACATAGGATCTACAGTGCATGCACGAGCGTGTATGTACATCACTCTGTGAGAGTCTAATTTCGGCCTCGTTCCCTACAGAAACTCGCTCTGGCGGCAAGACTAGTTTACCTCAGTTATTATCATGAACTTTTCAAACGTAATCCATGATATATAAATTGCTTTTGAAGTATCATCAAAGGGCATTAAATGGACAAGGGCTATATTGATTAATTCATGAACACTCTATCTTCTAAGACACACCAAAATATTTCTACATTTTTATATAAAAGCTGGCATTGAAAAGGAATTTTGATCATAAGATTCACAACACCAAATGACTCTAGTAGACACCAGGAAAAGTCAATTTAAAAATGTCTTCAAACGTATCAAATTAAGTAGCATTCCTTGGTTGGAAATAATAGGTGATTGATTGATCATGTTTCAAATCAAAGAAACATATTGAAAAGGAGTCGAGAGGTAGCCCAGACGATTAAAATCTTTCGACCTCCTAGTTCAAAGAACATGCAACAGCAATCATCTCAACAGCAATATATTAACACACTTCTCAACTTGAACAGTGTAGCGCTATTATATTTTCATTTTCAAATCGACCACACGATGACAAGGTAGTGCAAGCGCCATTTTTCAAATTTTCATGAAAGCAGAAAATCACATGTGAAAGCATGAAAAACACATATAGAATCTACTTCTGATTCAAACCGGGGTAATGCATGTAAGGCCTAAATTATTTTCATCCGAGTTGCACAAATGCTAACGCCGGAAGTAATTGTGTAATGCAATATATTTAGTGTGTTAAACTATTCTCCAGGTTGCATACAATAATGTGGCAATCCTACAATTTTTAAAAGTCATTCATTGCGATAAACCGCATGTTCGTCAGCTTCATGCTAAATATTGTCAGTACTCAGGATCTGTCCCTTCTCACAAATTTTGTAGAATGTAACCCGGAAAGATGTGATCTGCATCAAAACTTCGATCAATGGATGAAAATAGCGATACTTACTTGTTGTTAAAAAATAGGCCTACCGGCAGTGATTATACTTTTCCGATCATCAACTAGGCAGCTATCTGTATCAATTTCTTCATTATCATTTTTTTGAATGTTTCTAATTTATTTTCTCCAAAGTTTTTATGCAGACTGTAGACCGATAATTTTAATATATCAAAACTAAAATAAATTGTACTTTGAAACTGTAACTGCTATTACACAGTAGACGATATAGATCTACTTTTTCATTGAAGATTTGAAGGCCTGTTAGGAATTAACATGCACGTGTGTACATAACACAATACTTTTTTACTGACTTTTCTATGGCACAAATCCCGATCGAAACATTATTCATGAGATCACAAACCGACTGTCATACAAAAAAAATCCGCCGCAAAATATAAAGCAAAACCATTTCAAAGTCACAATTTTTGTGTACAGCATGTGTGGATTTGGCGAATAGTTGGTATTTATTATCCCAATAAATTACCAAACCCCACACAGCAATACTCTATACACAGTCCATGCAAAAGTTTTGGTGATCCCAAGCTGTACGAACAGAATTTTCGTGTCTGAAGATAAGTCCATATTTTTTAGACCATGATTCTTAGTTTTCCAGAACACGCACCATTTGAGTATATTTTTCGTATTAAATGCTCTCTTGCAATGATAACATGTTTGTGTGGATATCAGACTTACCTGAGCGCAGACCTACCTATACAAGAGTTATTTTCCAATCAATATGATTAGACGTCAAAATTAAGAAAAATACTCATGATTATGTTCGATAGTATGTAGGCCTAGACCTTGACTGATGAAACATATGAATACCAGACAGTAATAATAGAGACGATGAGCCCATTAAATCCTGTAAGGCAGGCAATCTGAGTCGACAAACTAATTCAGTTGTCATAATTGTTCTATACGTTCTTCAATAATTGCTATGCTCATCATGGTAATTGATGGTGCTTTTTTTCAACTGAAGAAATGAATCGCAGCATGCAGAATACATTTTGATAATGTGTCAAGCTACAGTGATTGAGTCCCACTGTTAAGCACAAACACTTTTCCTATAGCATCCATACCCGCTTTGTTCAGAAATACATGGTATCTTTCAAACCTATCATTTTGACTTCAAATCTCTACCTCTGGCATAAATATATCAAATGAGATTATTGACACACAATAAAAGGTGAATGATATTACTACCTAAAGTTCATTTGCGAAGGATGATTAACCTGAACACTTGAATATGCACTGTTGTTATCCTCAAAAACACAACTCAGCTAACAAACCAACTTTTCGACGACTTTACAGCAACTTCGTGAAATGATTTACCCATCACTGCAAATATCACTCCGATAAAAAAGGAATAACTACAAATTTTGGTAAGATAAACAACCTCAAAAACTAACTGGAATACAGAATTGCGCATAGAAAACACTACCATTATCACTTTATAAAATGCATGGAGGAAAATTGGGATTTGTAAAAAATCTACAAGATGTGGTTTTGGAACTTGAGAGCGACTCCGGCTTTTCCACAGTCAATTTTGCAAGTTGAAATTCCAAGTAATTGCAAGTTATTTTGTATGTCTGGCAAGCTTCTCTGCGACAAAGTAGAAATATATATGCTGATTCGTAAATGCGATGTTGAATCAGCTGATTCTGTTAGTTGAGCATTTTGACGCTATTTAGATTCGTATGGTAACAGCATCATTCAAACAAAGTATTTCCTTTGGAAGAGAAAACGTAATAGCTCACAAATTTTGACGCACCTTTGTGCCGACTTCTGCTATGGTGAGGAGAGGAGGATACTTTGCTAGGACTTCCGATTAAAGGTATTTTTTCTTAATGTTACATGTTTTCGTCGATCAGTTAGATCCATATGCACTACCATTTTTCGCACAGGAACATGGACTGCACAATATGTTTCTTTTTTAAAAATATTTTTTGTTTTGCTCCACTTTCGTACAAAATTGATTTTGCAAAGGGTTTGGTTATCCATGAAAAACGTATTTGCAATCAAGACAGTATTGAAAGTGAGCTGATTTTTGTTAAGATAAACTTTGCTTGCTAATGGACATCCTCCATTTTTCTTGACACATTTATACAAATTGTGAAAAGTGTTTGGCCCAGAAAATAAGCCAGTACTTTGAAGAAGCCGCTTATTGTTGACAACGCAGTGTCGTTTGTTAGACGCTTTTTTCGTCAACGGTTCAGCATTCTTCCTCTTGCTAAAGCAGGAATATCATTTTCACCACTTGTCGAATGCCGATTGCTTCACCCGTAGAGTAAGTACACATAGGTAGAGTGTCGACTCAAAAGGATGTCTGTATACAGTGAAATATTTTAAATGAAGGCTTCAGTTTTTACGGAGATAGCACTCCTTTGGTCCATAGAGTAGGGATACTTTATGACATAGAGTACTCTATGGAGTAAATGTCAAAATTTGCCAATTTATATACTAACGAGATGACTAAAGATATTTAATTGTATCTTTGGTGTATACACATTGGGGATTAAATATATGAGGAGTTGCCACTCTACGCAATACACCTACTCTATGGCTCATTTCTTTTGATATCCAACTTGCTTCATACTAATTGTACAGGAGAGTAGTCATCTCCAAAGATATATAATATTATAAAGGGCTAGATAGGAAATAGACGTGTTTTTACCTTGTGTGCAACGAAACCACTGACGATCAGCTGATATTGCATGAATTTGAAAATATTTGTAAGCGAGCAGTAAATATTAATTTTCATTGCCTCTTTTTTAGTAATTACAGAACTAAAACGCATTTTAATAATATATCAAGATATTTTTGTAGGCCTATAATGTCTAAATACAGAGTTCAAATTGCAACAAATAATAGTCTATTCTACTATTTCATATTTCTTGCAAAATCCAGTTGCAAATAAGAGCACCCTGTTGATACAATTCTTTCAATTAGACTTCATCGCAGTATTTTATGTGAGTTGACCATTAAATCTGAAGAGCGCATGTTATACAGGAATAGCACAAATGAAAACCTATTGTTTCATTCTTAGATAAAAGCAGAGTGAAGTTCACTTATAATCCACCTAATACATGACTAAATGACTTTTCTGAACAGAAAAATGAGCCGCGTCTTTACTTTTGATCATGCAGATTGTTTCTTTGTAATAAGTACGAAAGCCTGGCTATGGTTGCACATGTACTAGTACATCGTTGCTGTGCCACTGTTGCCCGGCCACGCCAAACGCGATTGCCAGCTTGGCAATAATCTAACGTGTAAATGTAATTTTGCGGTAAGAAATTACCTGATACAACTAAAAATATATATGAATTATCAGAAAGTTTGATATAAAATTGGCCTAAGCAAATAAAAACAAACAACATATATTACGCATGTTATAAAATGCACATTGACAACATCTTTGACATTGACAGACATCCGATGATTGATTCCACTTGGACCTAAAATCCTCTCTGTTAATTATTTGCAATACATGGATCCATGTTGTAGTTTCAGGGTGGTGAATAACTCGAAGAACGTTGTTGACATGGCTGAGCTTTATTATTAGTAGCCAATTGCTCAGTGTAATATTCGGATTCTCACTGAATTTGTTGATGGTTATGGACTCTACGAGGGAGTTGTGTGTTTATCAATACGCATCCAGTCTTCATGTGAATATTTTTTCTTCTAAATTGATAGGACTGCATTAAATTGCTGTATTTCCGCTATCATCTTTAAATTTTTTTCAGAGAAACTACTGAACGAATATTCTTGAAACTTATCATAAAGTATCAGTGAATTGTGCTTTACATCATGTGCCATTTCCATTTCCAAGACTTTTTGTCGCATTGCACACCGTACAGCCGACAAAACAGCAATTTCGCCCCATTGCCGTAATGATTTTTTTGCCACGATAAGGACCGTACTAAAATGGGTTCAAATTTAGGCATCTATTTCTTATCTAGCCCTTCTAAACAATTAAATATCTTTGGTATACACTTTCGATTTTATTAAATGAACTCAAGGGAGATACAGGTGGTATTGTCATCAAATGTGAGATACGCAAATTTTTGCAGTTTTGAAGAAATTGACACGGAATTCAGTGATCATGATTGTAATGCAGAAGGAATGATGGTATTTCACGGATTCTCATGACAGCCTTGGAGAGGTAATGTTTGTTAAATAAACAATTCGATGGGTTCCATAGAGTAAATATGTTAGGTAGAGTGGCAACTGCGCATTTATTAAATCCCCAATGTGCATACACTTTCGAATTTGCATAAAATTTTATAATTCCGCTTGAACAGCATGTTGTTTATAATTTAATCCAAAAAGCCTTGCTTTTGTTTATATGGCATTTATTGCCCAATTTTTCGCCTACTCACGCCGCTTCAGGGGTGGAAAGGAGGATATTCTACAAACACTTAAAATTTGAAATCTATAAGATGTTATGTTGAAATGGTATATACAGTATATACATATAGAAGGTTATTTTGTGAAAGGATTCATACATAGAAAGTCAATGTCATAGAATTATTGAAAGATATTTCCATTACTTTGTGAAAAAGAATTGGCGATATTGTTCATTCTCCTCACGTGAATTGATGGTGGGTTGCAATTTCTTTATCAACAGTGCTTCACGAAGACGAATGTTGGTATTGCCGCTTTCATGAGCTAATATCTCGACTTGTACATTCTTGTTATGGCATTGTTGTAAATGTTTGAAAACTGATGATGTTACCTGTGTCGTGTGCTCTTTCACTCTGGTGTGTAAAGTTCTAATTGTACTACCGATATAGGCATTTCTGCACTTGAGACATGTTATTTTGTAAATTACGTTTTTCTTGAAGCAAAATTTATTGTTTTGAATTGGACATGAGGTAAGTTGACATTCTGTTTCATATTTAGTATGGTTCTTCAATGCGTTTCTTAGAGTATATGACTTTTGAGCTAAACCGATATTTAAATCTTCTCGTTGGAAAACTTTCTTTATCTGATAATTCACTTTTTCTGATATAAATGGTAATTTTAGATAACATTGGTCTTTGTTGTCTTTTTTCTTCTCTGTGTTTCATTTTCTTTGTACGTCGTGATGATTGGATGAATGTCTCTGGAAAATCGTTGACTTTTAAGGTTTCTTCGAATTGTTTTAAATGAAAGTTTGCTGTATTTGGATTTGAGCAATGAGATTTGATGCGGTCTCTTTCATTTCTCACAATTGCCGTCTTCGTTGAGTTTGAAATGTTCGATTTGTAATTGATGAAAATGTCTTTTTTCACTATTTTATTATAAAAGTCGAATTTGACATCATCACTTTCGGTTGTAATTGTCAGGTCCAATAGACTCAGTTGGTTTCCGTTTTGTGGGAGCTCGATCTCAAATTTTATATTTGGATTTTGGGAATTGAGGAGATCATGCAATTCTTTTGCAGTGGATTCATTTTTTGTCAAAACAAAACAGTCGTCTACATATCTCTTGAAAGTCAAGATAGTATCAATTGATTGTAGTGCTTGAGTTTCGATTCTATACAGTATTTGATTGTAGTGCTTGAGTTTCGGTCCACATCACTATTCAGATTCAGGAACTGAATCATGACTTTAGTGAATCATAAAATCAAGGCAGTGAAAATTGAATTAAAAACTTGAAATTTTAGCCAAGAAAGCACGGATAATATCGCGACTTTTTCATGAAGACTTCCATTACAATACGGAGCATAAAATTCCTTTAATAATCAGCTTGATTTCCGCTTAATTGGGATGATTATTATCAAATATTAATTCCTTTTGATATCCAACTTGTTTCATACTACTTACAACAGGGAGTCATCTCGGTAGTATTTAAATTGGCAAAATTTTGACTTCTTTAAAAAGTGCTCAAATAATTTTTTGGACCACGAGAACGTAATCTCCGCAAAAAACTTAATCTTTTGATATAAAAATTTTCACTGCATACAGATACTTTTTTAGTCGACACTATACCTATATGTCCCTACTGATGGGTTCCAATTACTTTCATGCTCAACCTCAAGTGTTTCTGCTTAAGCGTGATCATATCACAGGTAACCTGCCACTGGCAGAGCAAAGTCACGTAATCAAAGACAATGATTTCATTTAACTTTGAAAGATGTAAATGGTTCCACATCACTATTCAGATTCAAGAAATGAAACATGAATTTAGTGAATCATGCCGGTGAAAATTGAATTAAAAACTTGAAATTTCAACAATAAAGCACGAATAATATCGAGACTTTTTCATGAAGACTTTCATTATAATACAATTACTGAAATTCCCTTGATGCTTGATTTCCGCTTAGTTATGATGCTTATTATCAAATATTCATCCCTTTTGATATCCAACTTGTTTCGTACTACTTATATAGGAGCGTCATCTCGGTAGTATATAAATTGGCAAATTATGACTTTTTTCAGAAGTGCTCAAATAATTTTTTGGACCACGGGAACGTAATCTCCGCAAAAAACTGAATCTTCTCTTATAAAACTTTTCACTATATACAGATACTTTTTTGAGTCGATACTCTACTCATACATACTTTCTCTATGATAAAGACTGTAAACTCGTGAGATATTTGGAAACTAGAGATATCTGTGATGAGTAGAAGAATGACAGTTTCTAGCTTCTGGCGTATTGTCCGATCTTCGTTGAGGACAAACTACACGTCTTCCATTTCTCGCTCAGATGGTTCAGATAGTTCCAAATAGATTTCAGATCTACCCAAATGAATTTCAGACATTTCCAGATGAATTGGAGATTCACCAGTTGAATTTAAGATCCTTTCAAAGTTGAGTTTCTGACTGATATCTGAAATTCGATTAGAGAAATCTGAAATCCATCTAATGTCTGAAATTCATTTGGAATGATCTGAAATAGACATGGAATAGGTGCAGATGGTTCCAAAGGTTAACATACATGGATAGAGAAGTTTTTGGTCTTTGAATATTACATAGTCTTTTCATATAACGACTACAACAGATCTCCAAAACAAAGGCAAAAACGTCAATCACTGAAAAATAAATTTCAAAATTTCCATTGGAAAATTTTCTGGAATTTCTTGGAGGCCCAATAGATTTTTAAGATTTTCTATTAACTTAAAAAAGATAGAATTGATGCAGTCAACAAAAGGTGTTATATCATATTTATACATAAAGGATTCATGAAAGCGGTGTGATGCGATGTGGTGCGGTTGAGGTGATGCCATTTTTGGCTGCGGTGCAGTGAAATGCACGAAAATCGTCACCGCCCAGGGCTCGCGCATGTGCCAAAGCTTAAAGAAAAAATCACCACAGCAGTTTGGTCTGCAGAAAAGCATGCAATTTACTAGGCTTCAATGTTTTTTTAAAAATTTCTGTACTCGAAATATGAAATCATTCCTCTCAAAGTAAATGAATCAAATGAATTCCCTTTATTTCTACCCTTTCTAAGAAATTGCATGTCGATAATATAAAATAGAAGTCTGCATTCTTTTATATGTTTTATACGTACGTGAAGTAGGAGCACCAATTTTTCAAAATTGGCTTCATTCAAATATATTTAACTATGACAATTATTGTAGAAAATCCATATGTAAAGACACTCTGACACTTCTTTATACACCATCAGGACTGTAAAATACACTCAGTGCATGACTGCGATTAAAGAGTATCTCTACAACCCTCCTGTCATCATGCACCCATCTCTTTGTGAAGTTATAGAAGTAGTTTAGAGTTGAGCACTTCACTTGATACGTTCCACACTTGATTTTATATATCTTTGGTAAATATGGTGATGGCTCACAAGTTGCTATACCTAACTTTCCATAATTCAATAAAAGGTAGCCTTCCAGATTACGCCACGTTTTGAAAAGCATTCCTTCGAATGGACGTTGAACAAAGATGGGGAATGATTGATCCTTTGTGGGCTGGGTGAAGTTTTGTCTTTCTTTAGGATCAATAATAAACACATCGATCTGAAACACGCGTACTCTAGGCTTATCCATCGGAGCATGAATAATGTCAAGTCTGCAAAAGTTTGGATCTCCTAAATTGATATAATGATGAATCAACTCAGGATGGTCTTTTTGTAACTGTTCCATTACTTTGTGTGCGTAATCCTTGTATTCTTTGAAAACAACAAAGTCCATATCACCATCGTATGGGATTAGTCCATGCATTCTCCAAGATCCCAAAGCTGATCCGTAATCCATAATAAAAGGAATATTTACTTTATCAAAAGCTTCTTTGATGATATGTAGAGATCTGCGCATCCGATTCTTGTATGTATTTAATTTGTGTAAAAATTCATCGATAACAAAGCACTTTATTTTATTTATCAGTTTATCTGACGGTTTTTGTGGAATAATAAGTAGTTGACATGTGTGGGAGAGCTTGGTGAGACTCACTGGACGCTCTAAGGTTTTGATAGCATAGCCAGATTGCGCATAAGGCAATTTAAGGATGTCCAACACTTCTTTTATACATTGTGCTTCTGAGGAGAGAGCTGGTGTAAAAATTCTTTCCGTAATTCTGCCAATCCTGCGTGGATGATTTTTGAGATAGATGATAGAAAGAACGATAGATATGAAAATGCCTGTGAGCAGATATCTTTTGTAGATAAGATTCAGTGGCGCCATTTTAGAGCAAGTGAATGGGATATTTCATTCAGAAGAACATTTTTCAGTCAATAATCACAATATTCAAGGAACCAATTAGGTTGCGAATCGAACGAACGCTAGTGGTTGGCTTGAGAAATAAGTAAACAGAAGAGGCCGCATGATTGATTTGTGGATGAACTTAAATCTACTTTTTACATTGATTAGCGTCAAACAAATAATAGCGATTTTTCATTCAATTCAATAACTTGAATAAAATAAATATTGAAAGCAAAATTTTTACATAAAAGTAAATTAAAGTAAAATTAAAGCTGGAATTTAATTTAAGCAATTTAATTCAATTCCTGTTTAAACGTGTTTTTGCTTAATCCTGTCCATACGAGGGAATGACATGAAATTCTCACTGCAACATATTTTGTGAATGAACTTTCTAATGGTGGCGTTCATTTGCCCTAGTTCACTCATCTTCAAGCAAAAATTGTGTGCTAAAATTTAAAGCGAGTAATTTTGACAGATTCTTGAAAGTTGTATATATTTTACCGAATTTTGACTACATATCACCTTAGTGTTTACTATTTCCGGTGTCAAACTGGTTGAATGTACTATAGTTTTTACCACCCATGTATCCACATAGTCCAGTCACTTGTCAAATAAGTGCAGTCAATTGTCAAATGCAAGAAAGGATATATGATTTTATTCAAACCACATTTTAAAACTTAGATATCGGATTGAGTATCTATAAAATTAGTTTGAATAAAAGGATGCGTGTTATTACATATTTCTTGCTTCGCTTTTGAAATTGAAAATAACAAAAATTCCAAGAAAGTTGTCGAATGAGAGATTAATCTTTCATTTGACAAATCAATTAATTGCTGTCGGTCACACATCGCTGTGCATCCATGCCTCTAAACATTCATTGTTGAGTTCTGAGAACTCAGAGTGTAAACTAATTTTCGCACGCTTGCCAACTTCTAAACCAAGGTTTCTGAACCCTTTTCTCCTCATCCCCCAACGCCCACCAACTCTAACCAGCGAAATATTCGATATTTATCAAATTTTATTGACAAAAACGATCAAAACCACACATCCAAAAAGGCAAAGTTCAAAGAGACATTGTACTCGTTTATTCTCAACAAGCTCATTAATCAATCTATTGGGAAATAGTCTGGGAGCTAGCGTGAAGTTGTGCAGGGAACGAGGTAGTACATAAAACTTTCACATAGCATAGTACACCTCTAACCTACTGCAAAACTTCGCGTCTGCCGGATCAGATCATTTGCTTTTAAGAAATAGAGAGGATAACAAAATCCTATGTATTTCCAGTGGCAAAATTGTGACATTTAAGGTGTTGACTCCATTTTTTCGAATTTTTGCTCATAAAAGTTACACAAATTGGTATTTTGTTGAACTGGTTATTATAGAAATCATCTACAGATCATGATCTTTCAAATGAGTTATCATTCAGTGACAGAGGATGAAGTAAAGTGTACAAACAGACACTTTTCGTTGGTGTAACTGCAAATTTTGACATAGAAATTTCAGGAAAATTGTTGATATACTTTAACGAAAAGTGTCTGTTTGTACACTTTACTTCATCCTCTGTCACTGAATGATAACTCATTTGAAAGATCATAGATGATTTCTATAATAACCAGTTCAACAAAATACCAATTTGTGTAACTTTTATGAGCAAAAATTCGAAAAAATGGAGTCAACACCTTAAATGTCACAATTTTGCCACTGGAAATACATAGGATTTTGTTATCCTCTCTATTTCTTAAAAGCAAATGATCTGATCCGGCAGACGCGAAGTTTTGCAGTAGGTTAGAGGTGTACTATGCTATGTGAAAGTTTTATGTACTACCTCGTTCCCTGCACAACTTCACGCTAGCTCCCAGACTAAAAATAAAAACATAACATAAAAACCTAAATAACATAAACATAATGTTTTTAACGTAATATAACATATAACATTATTGTGTTATTAAACGTAATAACAGATGCTTACAAACATAATATAAATACATAATTTAAAAAAATAGCAAGCATGCATTTTAATGAGACCTCTGCATTTGCTTTTGCTTGACGTGTGCCTCAATAGTCGGTTCCACTTATGAAGTGGCGCAGCGCAAATCAGATTCAATGTCAATTAGGTGGTTTCGAGATTGATCTGAACCATGTTGAAAAACGCCGACTTGCACAGTTATGTGGAGCGAAATGCAACCAGCAGTGTGAGCGCCGCCAGAGCACCGCGAGGATACAAACCATACATAGTACCACAGAATGCGGTTAGGTTTTGCTCTGCAAAAGCAGCCTTTGCTGCGTAGTCATTCACCAGGTCATGCGTTCTTCTACTCGCATGTCTTCTGCTGCCTCGGAAAGTTGTCAACTCGAAAGCTGAAGAGGTCCCTGGTGAACTGGATTGTAGAAATGTCGCTTTTGAAATCCGAAAAAATAGCGCTGAAACTTGTCCAGCAGCTTGTTGAGATGCATGACGGCTTCGTTCTTGAGAAGTGGGTAGACACAAATGTAAGAAATTCCTCACTTGGCAACTCCGCCATTCCCCGCTGGTTGAGAACCGTTGTCCTAAACAAAGCATCTGGAGGACTAAAATTATCGAGAAAACGTTTGCGCAGCAATCTGATCTCGAATCTGAAAGAATCTTGGCGATCGAAGAATTTGAAGTAATCTGCAACAATCCGCAAGCGATCAACTACTTTCTTCATATTCCAGTAATTTCTGTTTGCCGACTTAATAAGTTCCTTTGTGTGCCACTGTTTTGTATTACTCTGCACTATAGTAAATTGATTCGCTAAGCAATCTAATTCTGCTTCAAAAATCATGTTCTTCTTGCCATGGTCACCTAAATATGACAGAACGAATAAGCCCACATTTCACTCTTGACTGACTGTGAATTTGATTAGACCAGTTTACATTAGACCGAGGAGCAAATAAGTTCATTTCTATCCAAAGGCAGTCAACAAAATTGAAGTAGCCTACCGATATCGGAGTTGTATTGCACACAACATGCTATAATTATGTGAAACAGTCCCTCTTCTCCGATATCCATATAATTTGTAAACTATAATACTTAGGAAAACCAATGTAGGACTCGAAATTTTATTATCCGCAAGTTTCCGAGCGCTTCGCTCGTCTTCGGGCAGGCAGATCCTCTGCTACCTTAATCACATAAGTTCATGACTTAATCATGCTCTCATCTTCCTACTAGGAGGCTTAAAACAGAATCAAATAGATGAACATGGATCTTGGCTCCCGCTTCCTTGCATTCCGTGAGTTCGAGGACAGAGCACCTTTAAACTGAGAAGCATTAAAACACTGTCTTATACAGAATGCTGCTAATGGAGTGCGTCTAAAGAAGTACGAGAATATCAATTATCTGACATTTTTTTGGAAGGGATTTCTTCTCTTGCGAAAGTAAGAAGCATACAGGAGGAGAATGTGCAACGTCTGTCTTTATAGTAAGCTTATTTTTCATCCGCGCCTGGTTATTCCCACTCAGTGAAGTCGGCGGCCCGAATCCTTGCGCACCAGAAGCACCTGTCTAGAGCGTCCACCGGGTACACTCGCAGTGTTCAAATCCTTCTGTATGCAATCCATCCATCGCTTCCTCGGTCGCCCCCTTTGTCTTTTCTCCTCCACCACTTGTTCCATGGTTGCCCTCACTTTTTCGGTCTTCTCCATCCGCTGGACGTGTCCGTACCATCTCATTCGGATCTCTCTCAGTCTTTCCACAATAGGGATCACTCAAATCCTTTCTTATTACTTCGCCTCTCACTCTGTCCTTTAGAGTTACTCCTTTGATTCTTCTTAGCATTCTCATTTCTGTCCTTTACAAAAGTTGCTCCTCTTTGAAAGTCACCGTCCAACATTCTGAGCCATGTAGAAGCATGGGTCTGATCATCTCCTTGTACACTTTCTTTTTTATTTTCATTGACATCTTATCGCACATAACTCCTGTCAGTTCTCTCCATTTTGTCCACACCGCCCTCACTCTGGTCTTGACTGCTTCTTCGGATCCTCCTTTCTCACACCGAGGTACTCGAAACTATCTACTTGCTCTAGTCTCAGACCTTGATTGTCTTTGATATCCGCAAGTGAATCATTCCTGCTGCTAACCATCACCTCAGTCTTGTTTGTGTTGACTTTCAGGCCTTTCTCTTGCATTCCATTTTGCCATCCCAACCATCTCTCTTGCATCTGCGAACAACAGCTCCCAGGGCAGTCCTCTTCTATGGTCCTCACTAATTGTATCCAGTACTACTGTGAATAGAAAAGGGCTCAGACCTGAGAATATCAATTATTTGACATTCTTTATTGAATGGATTTCTTCTCTTTCGAAAGTTAGACATGCAGGAGGAGAGAGTGCAACGTCTGTCATTGAAATAAGCTGTGAAACAAAAATTGTCGGTCTTAATTAGAGGATTGGACCGCAAAAATTGCTAGCATGTTTTGTTGAATCTACATGACCAAGAAGAATGAAAGTGTTTAGAAAAATATGATAGCTTATACAAGTCAATGAGCAAGGTCAATATTTCCTTTCAGAAGTGCAGCCAAGATTGAAATTTCCGGTAGGAAACTGAAGCAGAGGCGAGAAGTTAAAAGCCTGACTGCCGATCATGCGATACACCAGCGCGAAAGTCCGATTCGATCGTGGAAAAGAACTTCTGAATTGCAATTATCCGAACTGCCGATTCAATTATCATTTTCAAAGCGACTCGAATGTCATTTTAAAATGGAACCTAATTGAACTTTTATAATTAGACATGTCCATTGATATTCAGGAAATATTAGCCTATCCTAAAGCATTTTTAGCAATAAAGAAGTTACAACGTAGTCCACTTTCATCCGTGACCTACCAAACGGTCCATGTAGAGAAATAAAGACAGGCCAAATGCTCTTTATACAAGCATTCGTATTCACAATTGATCTTAATTAATGATTCAAAGAGAAATCTGATATTTGATTTCATTCGAAAAGAAATTCTAACGAAAGAGATAAAATAATCATACAGAGTATGCATAGTACTCAATACATATTTCATTCGGCACAATCTGAAAGAATGAACTGTATATATCGCATTATCAAATTTTGATCAGAGTGATAAAACCCCTAGTAGACCTTGCTTAACCTTCTAAAACTGGAAAAATCCAAAGCTCTCGAATGGACACTTGTGTGAAGTTAACGGAACCATTTCATATTAGAAAGTTAAATTTTGGCTCAGTGAAATTACGGTTGAAAAGTCAAAATGTTATCGGATTTGAGTCTCCTTCACTCTGCAGCTTGTTCTCACCGCATCTCTTAAAGTGACTCCTGAAGATTTCAGCTGATTGATTCGCAAATGTTCTGGATTTACATGTGCATCTAAATTTCGCTAATGCTATAAGTTTGGCATTTATAGGCTTGAGTTTGAGGTGAATATTCGGTGAATCGTCTTCGCTAATCCCCTATGCCCCCCGTGGTGATCATTCGTTTTGTTGGTGCCCATTTGTAGATGCATCGAAGAAAACAGGAATTCATGCTACAGTCCGGCGCTTCGTCCTTTGTTTATTGAGGGCTGACACGGAACTGGCTACAGACGGTGCATACAGGCTCAATCACTGTAGTGTTCACAACATGAATGGCAGATCTATCATTTGACATGTGACACGTGCGTGACAATGCAACAAAGATACGACGGTGAATAAATCATTGGACAAAAGAGGAAGCCATAAACAAAAGTTACACAAAGTAGAAAACTATTTAGTATCAAAAAAAGTAGGCCTAAGTAAAAAGTAAAAAAAAACGCAAAGAAAGTCAGTCAAGTTATATTACGATAACAGGAAGTATAAAATAAATAAAGGTAACACAGAAAGCTCAATATTGCAATGATAGCAATCGCCACATGAAACCCTCCCTAACTAGTCGATTGTGCCAGTAATTGTGCACATCCTAAGCTTGCTAAGTGCTACATTTCCGTCTTGAAACAGAGAACTAGTGTTGATTTGTAATTATAGCCATCAAGCTACCCTAAAACGCACAAATCTATAAAACTCATAAGTTGTGTAGGTTGCATGACATGGCCACAGCAGCAGTTCTTTCCGTTAGAGTCGTAATTTTGTTTTCGCTGAAACTTGGCGATCCCACCCACGTGTTCGACAAATGTGACATTAAAAGCAACTTCAAGGTTTTGCTTATTGAAGATTCGCCATGTTTTATTTGCACATGTAAAATGTGACATTACATTTTTTTATCCATAATCAATTATCGCACTCTAGTTCATGTGCTATCCTTTCATTAATAAATAGACAGGTTGATTGCCACATTTTCAGACAATTTCTGGAAATGTCAATCCCACATAGCCTTTCGAAGATCTAATACACAAGTAATATGCACGTTTGCATGTACGTGCCTGCATTTCGATAGTCATGATGTTCACTGATTTAGTCCGCTTGTGCACTTCTGTCTATCAATTCAACTTTTGCATTTAGCAGAAATCAAATCGAAATATCAAGCTTTCTCAGAAAGTCATGTCTCTGAGACTGCTGACTGCGAGCAGCAATCACCATCGTTTCTTTGACAGCATAGGTTGAAAGCTGAAAGTAGACCTCCGATAGACATCAATCAAGTAGACACAGATCAGCGTGCTTTTATGTCTTCGGAGATGCGGTCACCGTCTTCATTGTAGCAACCAAACAATAGAAGCTATCTTGTTTTGGTGCTTTGGTGTGATCGAGGCTAGGCTTGTCTTCTCCACTAAATCACCGAGTGAAAAGACAATCCTTTTTTCACAATCACAGTTCATTCCCTCAACTATTGCAAGCACAGAATTAAATATTTTGTTTATCTGCTTCGGTTTGCTAGAAGTGTGATTAATTCGAAATTGACGGCACATCGAGGAACCTATTAGCCTAAGTGGGCAAAAAGGAATTCCTAATACCTTACAGAGATAGGAAAAAAGTCGTGCGTCGCTTGCGGATTAATGTGAGTTCCAGCAAAGTGCCTCGATTGCCAAAATTCCTTCAGATTCGAAGAATTCAGATCATTGCGCACAAGTTTTCTCCATAATGTTGGCCCTTCCGATCATTATTAAAGAAAGTAGCAGGCGTACGAAAGTTAGTTCACTTGATGTTTTCACATCCTCTCAGGCATTTCTCACTGTATAGTGCATATATTGAATCGAAGCCAAATATCGATGTGTGTTTTGGTGTGTGCGAAGTGATATCACAGCACGCACGCATCTCTCACTGGCTCTGGTGTCCTCTGCTGACAGCTTATTGTTTGCCATTTCCAATAGCAAGCGATACACGAATTATCCATTCGAGAAGGAGCAAGTTGTCTAATTCTGTGATGTGCCATTTCGATATTAAGGCTACATATAATTCTTCCTTTCTAGGAAACCGAAGCGCGCGCAGATGAATCTAATTCTGTGATTGCAAGCTTTGCATGCACTGCTATCTAACTGTTTCTGTGCTATTGTTTGACGGAGAAAGTGACATCACGATGGTGACAGCTATGCACGAGGATAAGCAATTTGTTTGTATTTTTATTCTGGTCTATAGCTATAGGCCGGAGTCCGGATTCCTATCATTTGATAATCCGACTCCGCATCACTGATAACCTACTTCAGATTTTTGCCTTCATTTGCAAAAACGTAGGATGAAGATTACGGTGGAACACACATTATGACATGAGCTTTCGAGCATTCTTCAAAAGAATGTAAAAAGACTGAAAATTTGATATCTTACATGCTGAGAAATTAAATTGCACTTCAAAATTTCATGACTTTTTTTGAAATTCTGAACACTTTTCAGTGCTTTTTCGGTTTGATCATCTTTATCCTGATATTATAAAAAAAATAGACGTTTGACCACATTCTCATAATTTCTGACTGCATGGTGTAAATTCATGTAATAATGTTATTCAATATCTGAAGAAACTCGCTTGACCCCGAAAAACCCACCATGACATTGATGATGTTCAAGGACAAAAATTTCCATCAACGATGACCAATTCTAAAGGTGCATTCCCACTGGACGCGGAGCGTCTCACGCGTCTAGAATTTTCGTTCAGAACCTTAATAAACCTAATACTGGAGCAGCTTACGTCGAATTTTCAGATGAATCGTGCAAATTATGATACAAGCATGAAACTTCGCATGGGTGTACTCAACACATATCTAAGCAATTCCACCCGATGAGCCACTTAAAATTCGACCTTATTTCAAAATGGCGGCCATTTTTCAAAATTGCCCTAGCAACGACCCCTAGGAGCCTGGTAACAGCATTATAGTGGTCATTTTCAGGCATTTTAAGAAATGTTAAGGGGCACAAATATATAGCATTAGTATTTGAATAACATTTGAGTAAGTTTCTGACCTAGCAACGGTTGCTAAGGACGCTAAAAAACAATAAAAGTGTGAATTTCTCTGATTTTCCTTAGCAACGGCCCACTTATCGTTAATTGATATGGATGAAATTTGATATATAGTGTAATCAACTATATTAAAGCATAAAAATGTTGTAATGATTAAGTATCACTTACGTACTGGTTGCTAGGGTCCTGATAAATGCATAGCAACAACCATTTGCAGGTAATTTCAACATTGTTTTCAGCATTTTCTCTAACAACGACCAATCTATAAATTTTACAAGCCTTGTTTTGAGACGTATTTGGATTTCGGCCATCCGATATGGCCATTGGTCAGTAAAACAGATTTCAGCCTAGCAACGGTTGCTAGGGCCACAATATGCTAGTAAATGAATTATTTTCCGCATGTTGATATAATTATCAAATTATGAGTTTGAACCCATTAGGGAACATGTATCGAAAAAATGACATTTGTTACGATTAAATCCTAAAAGATCATAAAGTGATTTAGCTCTTTCCAAAAAATATTAAGAATTGAAAACTTCATGCATTGAGAAAAAGTTTGTATTAATCACAAATTTCAATCACAATATCGAATATTTACAATATCGAAGATTTTTTGTACAGTATTGAAGTATAGAAAAATATCTTCAATCACAGTATCGAATTAAAACAAAAGTCTTTGTGAATATCAATCACGGTATCGTAGACTTATTGTAAAACAAATTGTAAAACAGCTTCACCTAACTCGGCAGAGATTTCAAGAATTCTGTCATATGAGATGCTCAACCCATGCTCATACAGCATGTCAATCAGTTGTCGCTTCCTGGTTTTAGAAAACACTGTCATGCCCATGTACACAGCAAAAGGAGTCTCGCGGTCTTTTATATGTCTGTGAACTGGTGAGTTCTTCGAGAAACAGTTAAACTGCAGAAGTTGTGATAAAGCAATATCTGACTTTGATGCTCCTTGCTCAAGTTGAGATTTAATATCTGCACCATGTTCTACCATGCATACGAATTGCAGGAGAGATGAAGGCACGGCTTCTTCAACATCAGTACTCTTCAGTGTACTACTGAAACATGACTTATGGCGAAGCATGTCACGTCGTATCATTCCTGCGGCCTTTGCCAGGTGGATTGCGTCGCAATATTTGGATGCTTCTGCAAGAATGGAGCCTACATCATTTTCAAATGCCAGAAGTATGTTCCGTCCTTGATGATGTGCTCGCAGCTGTGGAATGTGATGAAGAAGTTGTTCTTTCAAACGTGTAGCATGGACATCATATGATTCTACACCTAACTGCTCGAGCCTCTGTTTGTACAGTTTCCTCAGGTCAGGTAGCTTGAATATGGGTGGATTTCCATCAGTGTTTGCTGCTTTCACTTCATTGATATAAGTAACAAGCTCCGAGAATGCTATCGGGAAAGCTTCTCGCCAGTCATCCTGTGCTTCCATTCTCTTGAGAGAGTTATGGAAATCTCGCTCTCTATTGTACAGATCCGCCAAGCAGGAAGAATGATATTTCAGTTCTAAGGCAATGGCATCACCTCCACTAAGTTTAGCAAGAAGTTTGCTGTCATTGAGTGTTCTTGCACATCGGTTGATTCTTTTATTCAATTTCATTGTCATGGCTTCCCTAAGCTCACCTCCCTGTGTTTCACACAGAAAACATTCCGCTTTGCTTCTTTGGGCTATATTTTTTCGAGATACTTTGTTTCTCACAGCCTCGTCCTTCGTAGCCCCTTGAGCAGAAGTTACGCTCTTTTGAGCTCGTTCCAGTTTTGTATTGCAGAATAGACGATTGCAACTGTCATGATACTTTGCATTTTTCTCTTCCAGAGTCTTGAAAATACCTTCACCTGTGTCAAGTCTTCGAGGGTCGAGCTTCAGAGGAAGAGCATTAGGTGAATGAAATAAGGGAATATTACGTGCCAAGGTAGTATAGCCACTAGTTTCGGATTTAGCAGGGTTCGTTTGGGGACATCTGAGCTTTTCTTTTTTGTCCACTTGACAGAGGCAACACTTAGCCCAGTTGGTGTGTATTACCTGAGAGCTTGAATCCATTTTCAGTGAAACATTAAGGGCCGAGGGGCTATCCTTTTACCACCCTAGAATGTTTATTATACTCGTAATTGTGTATTGGACACTATCTTGTATGGGATTCAACTAAGTTCATGCTGTAGCCCTACACTTAGTCCGATCGTTCATCCAGTGTCATAAGTCCCGTGCGATCTGTACACCATCCGGATAATTATAACCCCATTATCCTTGGCTCGGCTGTCCCGCGCTGGCACGTCCTGTCAATTCAGGTGCGGCTGCCTAGTTTTTCTGGGGTTGATTAGGCAGCATTTGGGATACTACGTTATTGCAGTTGCATGAAGATGCTGACACAATTAACCTAGCTGACACTGAACCCCATGCTGGGTTTCACAACAGTGATGTCACCAATGTGCCTTGGTAGTGCCTGACAATCACTCATCTTGCTTCTTTCGTCTTCACAGTCATTTGTGTCCCTCTACCGTCTGTTTCACCGTTGGACTTGCAAGTCTCCTCAATTGATACCAGAAGCCTTTCCCACAAATGGGTATGCCGCAAGGCAGCGGAGGTTTGAAATCAAGGTTTTCCTTCCCCTAGATGAGCTGCCTTCCAAGGTTAACGAGCCCCATCTACCCGAAGCAACTGGTTTTAAGGCGCCAGTGACCCGCCTTCGCCCCTTCTCGTGTTAGTAGAAGCAGGTCCGCCGGGCTTATGTCTATAAGCCACTCGAGCAGGCTACACGAGCTGGACTTCAGTTGTTAGAGGCTGTTTGAGTCGCACGCCACTGAGAGCATTTTTTAGACAGTGGGAGCTTATCCCCACTCTCACTCCCGGCTATGACAACTTTTGGACCCATAATTACATCAACATTTATGGGTGTCATAAATGCAAATTTAAAAATATAATTTACAATCAAAGTAAAATGGATGGCCATCTTGCATATTGTGGCCCTAGCAACCGTCTCAAAACAAGGCTTGTAAAATTTATAGATTGGTCGTTGTTAGAGAAAATGCTGAAAACAATGTTGAAATTACCTGCAAATGGTTGTTGCTATGCATTTATCAGGACCCTAGCAACCAGTACGTAAGTGATACTTAATCATTACAACATTTTTATGCTTTAATATAGTTGATTACACTATATATCAAATTTCATCCATATCAATTAACGATAAGTGGGCCGTTGCTAAGGAAAATCAGAGAAATTCACACTTTTATTGTTTTTTAGCGTCCTTAGCAACCGTTGCTAGGTCAGAAACTTACTCAAATGTTATTCAAATACTAATGCTATATATTTGTGCCCCTTAACATTTCTTAAAATGCCTGAAAATGACCACTATAATGCTGTTACCAGGCTCCTAGGGGTCGTTGCTAGGGCAATTTTGAAAAATGGCCGCCATTTTGAAATAAGGTCGAATTTTAAGTGGCTCATCGGGTGGAATTGCTTAGATATGTGTTGAGTACACCCATGCGAAGTTTCATGCTTGTATCATAATTTGCACGATTTAACCTATAAGCTGCTCCACTATAATGGGGCTGTTCCCACAGAGACGCACCCACGAGTCCAAGAAATTTCAAGAAAAGTTCTGAAATGACGCGCGGTTTGCTTATGAGATAGAAAAATTCATCCCGCACCAAGCTGCCTCACGGCTTGCTCTAGTCTCCGCACTGAAACCTGATACCACAGGTTGCCAGATGTTCGTGCAGAGAATATTAATGTCACCATTGAAAAGAGCGACACGGAAAACCCCGGATAAGTTCTTATCTCAAAAAGTCAAATTTTGCTTATGCGCCCCTTAGTCAACATAGCGACGAATGGTGGACTGACATTCGACATAGCTATCCGACAATTCTGACCTTCCGTGAGGACGATTTGACCAAATGAACATTAAAATCCCTTATCAGTGCACTTTCTTACTTTGTCAACCATGAAATCGAATTCATGAATGCATTTGGAGATGAATGGTATTTTATTTGTTGCAAAACGAGTAGGGGCCTATCGGAAACGAAGATGAGAAAGTTGTTTTCATTATCAACTTATTTGTTGATCTTCGATAGAGTGATACTCCCGATTACTAGAATACACGATGAAAGTTATAGAGGTCGTTTTGTGCGCTAAGTTATGGCAAAGTCAATCCGTGCGTCAATTCTATTTTATGATCTGTCACCTGTGCCTTGTTGTCACCCTATGAATGAAAATGCTCAAATGATATGTTTGTCCTTAAAACTCTATTCTTTACAAATGTGAAGCATCAAATGATTAGTTTTCGCAAAACTATGTAGTTTATAGCAATGGTCATATCCTAGCGATTACTTTGCAATGTCAATCAATGAAAAGTATGCCGCACTATTTGCAATTGGAAAAAAATAACTTTAGCAATGTCGGTCTCTTTCATCTGTCTTCAATTTTTCGCCACTCTTTCAAGCATTACGATCAAGTCATCAAAAGTATTATTTGATGCAGATCGTAGAATTAGTAACCAATTTAGTTGAAACACACTTCATTTAAAAGGAAATTTCACAAAGAAGATGATGGTGGTAACTATTTTGCAATCATTAACAATTTATTCTTCTCAGAAATGCTCGTTTGTATCGCTCAGTGCATGACAACAGCCGATCAGTTCATAATAGTGTTGACAGGTTGATAAATGATTGCAGTGAAATATCTGATCCGATATTCTCCCAATCACACGACAACCACATCACAGCTTTTGATACTCAAGGGAATAATTTCTGTAGATTCGTATTTACTTAGCGAAAATTAGCAATACGGAATGCCTTTTTATCATTATATCATACTCACCTCAGTAATCTTCTCAGATTGAGCCTATATCTTCTAAACCGTTGGTCTACCAAAACTCATCGGAAATTGCTCTAAAATAGACTGCCCCTAGCAACACTTCTATTACTCATCAGCAAACTATTCCCGTGTCGGATGAAACTTGCAGATCTAAGAACCTGATTGCATCATTGTTCACGCTCGTAAATCCAATGTAAAATGTATAAATTTTATTTCATCGAAAGTGTGTCGTTTAGACATCAATTTCGAATCTATGCTTGAAATGTTTCATTTGATTTCAGGAAAATTCTGAAAACTGAGTACGATATTTAGCTATCTCAAGAAAATGTCATATAATGGTGTCTTGTTTGGACTCATTCGAATGCATGTAGCAAAAGGAATGTGAATATGCTACTTAGCAATAAGGAGTGTCCATCATGATTTGGTATCTGTAAAGGGTACGGCATAAAAAACGTGACAAAATTTTAAAGTTGCATAATTATCCAACCGAAATTAACAAACAAGGTCTCATTTTGAAGACAATAGCCTACACATCTCTATAACCATAATCCACATTGCAATGATTGAATTTGAGAATGAGAGTGTGATGCTCATGCAAAGCAGAAGAGCTCGAAAACCAAGAAACTAGATGAAAAGAACAACAGCTGAATGAACAAGCAATTAAGCGCACTTCCAATTCTTCACTTAATTAAATGATCATGACGAAGTCTTTCTGCTGCAGTTGATCACACAACATCAATTGGGTGATGACTCAGCAAAAGCGCCTTGCAAACCGAGCGCCAGAAATTTCGTATTTTCATTTTATTCGTTTTCATTCGTTTCATTTCTTCCAAACCTTCCACGTCTCTTCCAAGTGAAACCCCAAGCATTTTCATTTACTACTTCCAATTCTTCACTTAAATGGTATTAATCATGACAAAGTCTTTCACCACTGTTGCAGATGACCAAACAACTTTCATTTCAATTATGCAATACTGAATATTTGTAGGTACATAAAAGGATCGATGTGTGCTTTACGGAAGATAATTTTTCTAAAGTCGATACCCATCATCGAGTGACTTTCATTAAAAACAATGTAACTTGCATATCTATGAACTATAAGCACATCTACATGTATTCTATGAGAATCGAATTTTAAATTTTGAATGAGAAATAATGACAGTCGGGCCTATAGCTGGAAATGCTTGTTCAATTTTGTGACTGAATTATGTCACAACTCAGTAGAGAGATAAACAATTAATTTGACGATCACTTGCACCTGCACTGGACCCTTTATAAAATTGCTAAAGATATAAAAAGATCAAGTGATGAAGAGTTCAACGAGATCGATCATGAACACATGAATGTACTTTGATGGACAAAAGTTAGTGTGATAACATTTTTCTAACTGAAGATGTTAGGGGTTTTACTTGGAAGAGACGTGGAGACTTTAGAAATGAAGCATGAAAATACGAAATTGCTTGTTCATTCAGCTGTTGTTCCTTTCATCTAGTTTCTTGGTTTTCGAGCTCTTCTGCTTTGCATGAGCATCACACTCTCATTCTCAAATTCAATCATTGCAATGTGGATTATGGTAGAGACGTGTATTGTCTTCAAAATGAGACTTATTTGTTAATTTCGGTTGGAATTAGAAGTTATGTCACCGGTGCAATCACGCTTTTATGCCGCACCCTGTAATGCACATTTCGCTATTGTGTGACTTTCCCTTCTCCCGCCGCTCGGTGAGAACATGCATTTTTGTTGGACGCACCGCGTCCCGTCTGATGGACCTTTAGAGTTACAATTTGTACAACGATCGGATGATTTCAAAAATGTTGAATTAACTTTGATGATAACGAAATAATTAGGCCTACTTCATGAAAGGACGTGACCACTTCTTCAGCTTCCATTACTGCTGAACAGTACCTTGAATTGAGTAAATATTTTAGTTACAGCCTAGTTTAGGACCTATATGAAATTTTCGGAATAGTCCTAACCAATCAACCATAGGGCAGGTGTTGTGTAATGACAATAAGTCCTTATCACAAAGGGTTGAAGTTGTACTGTAGGCCTATACATAAATAAGTAGTTTCGAAAAGCATCAATTATCTTAGGTCTATAGGGTAGAATTTTGCAGTTTGGACGACGAAAGCTTAACGGGTCGGTAACACATGCCCATATTGGCACTTGAAATATTTTTAACTTTCAAATGGTCATTTTGTTGAAGTCATGATCAATACACAAGCAATTTTAGAAAGAACCAATGATTTTCTGACATAAGCCTACATGCAGAGACGTGGTCTAGTGGTCTGCAGTGGAATATTTATTGTCTTCTCATGTACAAGTGATTCAGGCATCTTATGTTATGATTCAGCATTCTAGGTTTATGACTCCTGTCTATGCTCTACAGATAGATTTCACTAATTAAGTGCCACGAACTGTGGTCTTCAAAAAGTGCACATGGTGTACCGGTGTGTTTCATTGCAGCCGTAATCCCTTTGAAAAAGAGGCCTAAAAATTCTAAATAGACAAAAAGACTCCTTTTAATTTCAAACCAAGTTTGTGCACTTAATAAATGGTTCTAAAACAATAGTTACCCCCAATTAATTAACCATAGATAATTAGAAGTTATAGCTGTCTGTTCCAAAAAAAATTAATCCATTCTCCGTGGCAAATATTTCCTGAAGCCGTCACTAATACAAAAGATAACAATTGATTGTTGATTTCGAATCGGAATCTATTTTATGCGCCGAATGAGATACACGAGACTTCATAAACAGATGACAGTGTAAGCTACAGTTGAAATTGTTGACTTTCTCCCTGAAGCACCTCAGATCTCGCTCAAGTGTCGTCATCATCAGAGTCATTTCGTCGTCGAATGGCACGACCTCGCATGGCCTTCACTTTCCTGAAATTCGAAGTTCCTCTCTCCTCAACCTTTTCAGTTTGCTGATCTTCAGCCGGATCATCGCCGTCTTCCAAGTCTGCAGAGAATTTCGATTTCTCCTTTTCATTCTTGAATTCATCGCTGTCGGTCTTTTGTCGCTTCGATTTCGGTCGAAAGATAATTCTCCCACTTTCTTCTTCCTCGTCCTCTATCCCTTCTTCCTTTATCCTCTCTGCCTCTTTTCTTTCTCTTAGCTCCCTTAGAAATGCAAACGCTGTCTGAGCATTACTGGCGTCGGAAACGTCCTCTACGTTAGCAAGTGAATATTCAGTCCACTTCTCCGGATGTAGCACATGATCAGGAGGCCCTTTACCTCGGCCCCTACGATGTCTTGAAGGAGGTAAACCTCTAGGTCGCCTGAAGTCGTGATCTGGTCGTCGGAAGTCGTCACGTGATCGCCTGAAATCGTCTGATGAACATCGGTGATCGTCACGTGGTCGTCGGTCATCTGGTGGTCGTGTGAAGTCATCTGAATGTCGTTTAGAATCGCCAGATGATTTTCTGGAAGTGTCAGGTCGTCTGAATTCGTCACACGGTCGTCGGGAATCATCTCCTTCTGATCTGTGACATGAGGATGAAGGCCGACTGCTTGGAGGGGAATCTTCACGTCGCCAGAACATTTTTGCTTTTTCTAACTCGTCCTTAGATGATTCTTGGAAGGTGTCGTGCGCTTCTGCTAATGAATCCAGGCAAGAAAAGGCATCAGTTGAACGCTTGTTGAAATCTGAGTTCGTTTTAGTCAACTGGAAATTGGTCATGGCCTGAAAGTACAAATGAACATTGGATGAAACACAATCAACATTGATCGACATTTTTCTAGTGCACATAAGTGAACATAATGATGAATGCCTTATATCAAATCCCGATAAATGTAACCACGAGACCTGTTTCACCGCACTGTGCCTCCCAAGTCGCAGGTAGAATTGAATAACCTACGTTGAAGTAAGAGGACTTGCATGTATAACCACTAGCCACAAGGTCACCGGACCACATGTTGAGAACGGAAATTAGGGATTAGCTTTGTGGCCAGGGTGTGTGCGCATGTCCTCTGGCCTCATCAGATACAAATTTTTATCTTCAAAAACATGCACAATTTTCATTTTCCGATCATGAATACATGTATAACATTTCAAATTTCGTGTGTAATTCGTTTATATGTTCCCGAAATTTGATAAAATAATGGTTCAAAATAATAATCTAATCAATAATGGTTGCTTTTTGTGCAACAGTGTGCAATCACTTTTGCACTTCACTCCTGTAACTTAAGAAACACCCATGAAAAGTTCCTCTTTCCCTGGATCATCTGTATCACAAACATGGAATTAATCGTAAGTCTGGTACAAACCCTGTCATCGCATCGATAGCGTACGTCACATGGGAGAAATAGTAAATCCTCCTACTATAATATTCTCACTATAACCATGTTAGTTTGGACCACGATCTATCGTGCATCACAAAGAAACATCCAATATCATCCCATCATTGACATTGGTAAAAAAATTAGATGGAATTAAGTGGACTAATTAGGATTATGACTTAGTGGAGAGGGGATAACCTTTGGGAAACAAAACCGAATGCTTCGGTTAATTGCGATGCATTTCGCCCATACACTAGGCCATGATGACGCAGAATGAATGCACGAAAACTGGTGGATCTCTGCGTGATCATGGCCTAGTACAATTGCTGAAATGCATCACAATTAACCGAAAGATTTGGTTTTGTTTCCTACCATCAAAGGTTATCCTCCTCTCCATTGTTCTGATGGGATCCTACTTTCATTTTCATAAGTTGCATCACGATCTCTATGTACACTTCTACAGGTATATCTTGTACATATTCTTTGTACATTATTTTATACAATAGTTATTCACTTAAGTAGCTTGATTGCTAAATTTTGAGTTATAATCGCCGGTTTTAAACTGCATCAGTTGATATTCTGCCCTGGCTGGACTCTGTTCTTCTTTCAAATGCCTGAGGCACATTTCAGTCAATAGTGACTATTTTTTTTGATAGATGCTAATTTTTCTCTACCATAAATTTAATTTTTGAGGCTGTGCATCTTAAATGTACAGGACCGCGCTTGGTCGGGTTTGAGCGTCTAGGATTTAGCGGTCGAAACGCGATCGTCCTGACCAAGTTCCTGTTGATGACCTCATTAAAAATAGTCAAATAATTTGTATGCATATTTTGTAGAATTTTATTTCACGTTTTAGCTTAAGGAACTAATATTAATTCTGCTGCACACCTGGTAGATTTTAGATAGCGTAATCCCGCTGGTGTTAGTTAGATCTGGCATTTTTATTGGTAACAGATCTGTCCTCTTATCATCTGAATGGGCAGACTGTTAAATAGAATCCTTTCAATATATAAGTGATAAACATAATTTGAACAGAACGACTTACTCGCCAATTTATTACACATGAGATAGGAGAGGAGAACCGATTTTTGTCCTTCTAGTATTTTCAAATTTTTAGACATTTTAAGATATAAAAATGTTCTTTTAAATCCTTTTTTGCACCTACTAAAAATTAACTAGTCATAAGCTTGTTTTGTATTTAAATTTTGTTACCTTGACGTACTTTGCTGAGTTAAACTGAGAAGAAGATCGAAATATCAGACGACAAGAACTTGCCTTCATTTCTGTTACAGCCACAGACAACCTATAATTGCAATATTAACAGAAATGGCTAACCCGAATCAACTGTACAGTTGGATGATGGTTGCTCGTACAAAGAAAGCCAATAAGATTCACCTAAAAGGATTACGGGGAAAGACATTTAACCACTGTCAAGCCATATCAGTCGTTGGACTGCTACGTGTATGATGTGCGGTTGTTACTACATTGTACATACACACAATGTAGTGTAATAGGCCTACTCGATTCTTTATCATATCGAAATGAACTTCTAATTCCAGTTGCTTGAAGTGAACAACGGGTCCTCAGAAAAATGACCAAAATTTATCAATTCTAACTTGTCCGACGCAGTATTGATCATGTTGTCATTGTGTCCGTCGATAAAGCGGCTAATAATTTTGCTGTTATATGTAAGAAATTGTATATCAACATCATGTTGGAAGAACTAGGTTTTGATTTAAACAGTTTGGTACCTGTTGGCAATGCAACGTATCCTGTTTCTTCGGAAGGTAGCAGTGAAATTGTTGACCGTCACTGTTCACTTGTTAAGTCATTTGGTATAAACTGTTCGGATGATTGTAAAAAGTTGCCTAAATTGTTTTGTATTCCTAAGTATCATAAGTCACCGTATAAGTTTAGATTTATTGCTGGAGCGCGCAAGTGTACGAGTACACAATTGTCAGTTGTTCTTAATAAGGGTCTTTCCTTAATAAGAGACTTTTTTAAATTTTATTGTGAAACAATAAAGAAGAATAGTGGCTTCCGATGTTTTTGGAGCATTAAGTCTACTGAAGAATTTTTGAACGCTACAAATACTAAAAATAATGTCTTTTCAATTCAAATATTCGATTTTTCTACATTGTACACTAACCTCAATCATGAAGACATATGTGCACATTTGTTTAGCTTGTTGGAGCTAGTTTTTAACTCCACGTCGAGAAAATTTCTTTGTGTTGGTTTTAATAAAACTTTTTTCGCTGGTAAAACGTACAAGGGTTATCACTGTTTTAGTTTGGAAATGTTGAAGTCCGCAATTAAGCTTGTTATTTCGGAAGTTTTCGTTGTTTTTGGTGGCTTGGCATTCAAGCAGGTTAGGGGCATTCCTATGGGGGGAATTCCAGCCCTATATGTTAGCTGATTTGTTTTTGTGCCACTGTGAATTCGTTTTTATGAAATCGTTAATGTCGAACAAGAAATTCGGATTAGCTAGATTGATGTCTTGCACCACACGTTAAATCGATGATATATGTCTTTTCAATTATAAACATTTTGACACTTTGTTGATTTATCCCGCGGATTTGAAGGCTGAGAGAAATGGGACGGATAACACCTCAGTAAAATATCTCGATGTCAAGCTTAATATTTGTAGTGATGGTTTACATACATCATAAGGTTGAGCAATTTTGTTTTGATGTTATTGTTTTCACTTTTCCCGACAGTCTTCTTCCTCTTCATATGGGTGCGAATGTCTTTGCCAGTCAAGTTCTTCGCTACCTTAGGATATGTTCTCATCTGCCGTATGCCATTGTTAAGGTTAAAAGCACGTTTAAAGCTTTTGTGAAACGCGGATATGAAGCCTGCAAGTTAATCAAATGTATGGAGAGACTGTTGAAAAAGCATTTTTTAGTTTTGTTTAAATTTGGTTTGCAGTCAGCCAGAGAATTCTGTATTTTGTGTGGCTTCATTTATGAGTGTTATCATTGTTAAGTCATGTGTGGGGTCCGCCTTTTTGGCGGGGGTCCGCCAGCTAGGGTTTGAGCGTACAAAATGTTAAAGGACCCGAAACGCGACCTAGCTGGTCATTTTGCTGATGAACCCCTTCTATGTTTATTCTTTTCTGGTATGTCTTGTATAAAGATTGTAGATATGTTTTATTGTTCGGTACGCCATCTAAGTATTATTTCTTTCTTTTATATTACCCGATGACCGGCGTGAACGCTTTCAACAGCCCTTTTCAGGGCTACACTTATTAAGTATTTATTGAGTTTCTATTGTATATTATTGTTTATTCGAAGTGCACTAACCTGACTTTTTCCCATAATTGTCCGATGATTTGTCAGCATCGGGTCATAATAACATGTCTGAAATAATACTTCTCAACTTATTTCAATATAACTGACAAATCTTTACATTGTCAAGCATTTCAATAAGCGGCACTTTTTATTATTTGCAGTCAAATGTTTTAGAACAAAGTTTTAGTGGAGGCATCTTGCTAGACGCAAGCAAGCAACAATACGTTGAATGATTAAGTAAGTGGTGATTCCTGATAATGTTTACAATGCTTTGAATGTCACGAATTCTTCATACTAAGAAAACGATATGCTCCAACGACTGAATTTCAAAAAAAACTACGAAGCCACATGCTCAACGTCTGTCAACTTCCTTCTGAGTAGTGAGCCAAAGCAAACACACAGGCAGAGCGGAACAGGAGTGTACCAGGGATTGCATCGGGTCAAGATCCGGATCCGGGTGCTTGCAATCCCTGCACAGACATCGCGAGAAGGCAAAGACTACGTTGGTTGATCACGTGGTATGAAGGGATGAGACAAAGTGGATCAGAAAAGCTATATGGATGGAAGTAGATGGCTATAAGAGGAGCAGGAAGACAAAAGAAGTAAGTGGCGAAAGATGACCTCATATGTGTTGGATCCCAGGAACCGGACACCCGTGATCGACCGAAATGGAAGTTCATACGCAAGCAGCAAACGTCTAACCCAGCATCTTCTGGAAGAAAAGTACGCAAAAAGGAATGAGTGAGTGATCATTATAACACGACTTTGATATGAGCAGCCAAGCTTTAACATAATTTGCCGTTACTTATTTGAATGACTTAATCATTTGTGACTTTACTATAAGCGACGATTTAACAACAGAATACCATCGACCAGTAGATATCTTTGACAGAGCATTCTGGAAGCGGAAAAACTAAATTTTGTCAAACAGTCATGTCATCAAGATGTTGTATGTACAATGTGCAGGCACGTCTATGTCAAAGATGTTTAACAGCTTTAATTGAATTGAGATTTCATCACAGGGAATAAAATTTTGTGAGCAAAAAATCGTTCTACTATCATTCTAGTATAAATGAAGAAATTGGACGTAGTTGCAAAAATCACTGAATCGTATTCCCGGCTATTTGCCTGTTTTGTTCAAATTTAAGGGCGATTCCCACGCCCCAACAGAATTCCCGGGCGATTCCCAGGGTCGGTGGCCACCCTGGTTGAAATGCAAAAACAATGTCAGCAATTCATATCATTACTGAGTAAAATGCTAACAAGAAATTATCGTTAAGTTACATTTGGGACACCCTGCAGCAGGGGCTACAATTCATATCAGGCCGATTTACGGAATTACTCTCGGTAATGGCGCCAAAGCACAAAAGGCGAATCTCCATCGTAAAGGGTAATTCTAGGCGATGTATACTCCAAATTTTATTTGAACCTTTATTTATTTTCCGTACTTGTATTTGGGTGATTCTTGGGTGAAGCAAAAATACAAAAATCCACTAGGCCCTACTTAGTAACATAAAATTTGAAATGAAAGATTATGACTCATTCGACTCAATACGTTACAATGCATACATGCATACAGAAATCAAATATAATTTAATCTTAACACATCAAAATTAGGACAATGTATGATGCCTTTACTTGAGATTAACCTTCCAACAAGAGATTAACACATCCAAGTCATGCGACACCTGTATGAAATGTATAGGCTATAAGTACGCTGCTCTGCATGCAAAAGGCACAATATTCTCTTTCTAAATGACACTGTGAAAGTGTGGCATACTAAAATGAAATAGTTAATTGCGTCTTTTATAAAGAAATGAACAAGCAGGAAGGCACAATTTCAAAGTAGATTCCTCTATCATTCAGAAAAGTCAAGTAAAATAGCCAATACCTCAATCTACCTATCCCCTTTCATTTTATTGCATTTTTTGACGAACTACGAAACTCAATGAAATTTTTGATCAATTAACGGAAAATTGTAGCCCCTGCCTTGCAGCATCTACTGCGTTTACCGATAACCGGCAGTGATGATCTTACCGAGCATTGTCTCGTAGTCCATTTGAATTACAGTCCACCTTCCTCCTACGACACTCAATGCCCATTTAGGATATTTCGCTTCTTGCTTTCAAATTTTTAAAAATCAAATTTGAAGATACTATTTTTTCAATCAAAATAATCTGGACAGTTTTTATTGTGCTGTGCATTTATCTGCATAAGAAAGCTCGATTACTTGTGATCATTATTTTGATTATCCAATCCCCCCTCATCGGTCTAAGTGACTGTAAATTATTGTAACCTTGATCGTTAGCAATAAAACATCAGCTCTACAGTCTAGCCCATATGTAAAATTTTCAACTGCCATTATCCCCAGGTAAATGGTTTCACAAACTAAAGCGGTGATTGCGTGGTTATGTACTATATTCATATATACATCATACATGACACCATAAATTATATACAATCAAATATTATGCTAGAATAATAATTTTCACAAAAATTCGATCATGAATTATAGATATCTACATACGTAACAAAAACCACATGAACATTGAGACAAGTATTATAGCGACAAACTGCATGTGAAGTAACTTCCAATAAGCTGAAATAGACAGCACTTCCAAAGGATAATGCTCTACCCACAGGTCATGGATATGTCATGATTTATCTATATAATCATTACTGGCTGTCTGAATTTTTTGTATGATTCGTAGAGATATCATGTTCGATAGTGAATCCGTGTCACGTTTCAGACCGTGTCCGCGATATGTGACTATTCGGCATTGTGAAATATTATATATAGATCAATTGTGAACACTATTCGCTACTTGCTAATTTTGACACATGGTTTATGTGACAATCTGCCGCTGATTGTTTCTATTCAAATATTACAAAAGTCAATCCAGCCAGTGAAGTACTTTCGGTGAGATTTTTTGAGTGAGTAAAACTGTGTAAAGACATGTTGAATTAAACTCATCAGTTAATCAATATTCCGGAAATCTTCACTTTAGAAAACTTCTTGCGAACTCTGACGAAGTATCTGACCATAGCGCATGGCTGCCACTAAAGACAAAGGGTTCCATAGAGGTCAGATAGAGAGATTTCGCTGTAAATACATTTTCAAATAACGATCGTTTATCATCATCGTGAAATGAAACAATTATCACACACATCTCAGATGATTTCAAAAATCACACACCTCATGTATATATAAACAGTGTATTGTGTTCTTGGGATACTCACCCATACATGTTTTTGCTTGTTTTCCAATTTTTCATGTAATACTGATAATCGTGGCGGAATCGGGTTCAAATCTTCTTAATAAATTGTAATCACTGGAAATGCATCAATCACCGAATAACAACACATTTGAAGACATTCATTGTTAGAGACACGAAATAGTGAATTATTTCCATTCATTGATCAATTAGCTTGCAGGGAAATAGCTGTGGACACCATGTGCTCACTAATGGCCCATAGACGAGCCCCGAGGTCATCACGTTTGCAGAGGACGGAGGCATCGCACGGACAACAGTTGTTGAAGTAAGTTCCGGACTGGCAGGCAGTGGCATCTCGATGAATGGCACAGAAAACAGAAGTAGCGGCCGCTTGCTGGAGTGATTTAGTGAAAGGTCCAGCCATGAAGAAAAGAAGTCGGTAGAGATAGCCGTGGCGAGAGAGGTTAGTCCGCACCATGTTACCGGGATGACAGGAGAAGACGCGGACACCCGTGGGAGCCAATTGTAAGGCAAGTTGACGTGTGAACAGATTATTGCATAACTTGGTATTTCCATACTGCAACAATGAGCTATAACCACGGGAAGTTGACGGAGACAGAATCGATTCACTGAAAAAAAGGCTGCATTTCAATTAAATCAAAACAATTCAGTGAAAGGTCACATCACACTACCTCAGCACAGTCAAAATCAGAGAACAGTCACGTGCAGAGTTGGAAAAGTCGGAATTGGAATTAATTCCGATCTGGAATTAATTCCATTTTTCGTCGGAATTGGAATTGGAATTGACGATATTCAAATCTACTGGAATTGGAATTGACCTTGATAAACCTCAATTCCACGTTTTCGATAGACCTGTGATAAATCTATTTGTACAAAAATTGAAATCAGAGTACTCGGCCGTTGTGTTAACTGCACGCAGAGATAAGAGAGAGATTGATCGACAGAGTTAGCCTTATTCTATTGCTGAATAAAGGGTGTTAATTGTGACTTCGATGGGCCTACAGCTCCGGACAATGTTATTTCAGCGATTAAGCAGACAACGAAAAGACAATCATCTCTGTTGAATTTGTTATTTAGTTATCTATCAAGCAAGATAATTAATCAAAATAAAGCAATTGTTGAATTTAGTTCTTGATAGGACAAGCACAAAAATTGGAGATTAACTTAATTGTTGTACACACGAAAAACAATCGGTTTGGAAAGAGGAAAATTAACGCTGCATTAAAGGGCAGCAACCCTGTCAGTTCAAATCACAATATAGACAGTACCAACAGATTATTCTAATAATTCATGATTCAATTAAAATGCAATTACATGAACTATTATTCAACTTCCAATCACAACAATTAACAATATTAATTTTTGAGACTACGGCTATATAGATACGATACGCAACGATAAAAGAAAAACTTTACACTTCTTCATGTTGAATTCACTTTAATTCGATCGGACTCACTTATTCCAAAATAATATCATAAATATCAGTGTTACTTATACCGTCAATCTTCAATCGCGCTCGCTGATGTGTTGCCGTATACGCTGCTGTGTTGTTGTTCGCTGGCGGGCAGTTGTTGTTGTTACTTCTGTAGTTATGTTACACCGCGAGAGCCCGGAGTTCTTCTAACAGCTACTGAAGATGTCGTATGTGTTGTTGTTGGTAGTTGTTGTTGTGTCAATTTCTCATCGTTTCTAATTTATACAAATTTTTGAGACTTGACGATAAATCCACTTTCTTTTGAAAATTGAAAGAGTTTCCTTTAATCTCTGCTCGTTAGCTTTCGACCCGACCACATTTCGTTCTTATCACGGAATTTTTAATCTCCTTTTTAACATGGACCATTAATCAGTTTTCATGATATCATTTTTATCGTCGCTTTTTTCTTTCATCAACAATCACGTTATTCGCACACTGAATTTCTTTCTTTTGTCAGTTTATTAATAGATTATTCGCATCTCATCTCTCTCTCAGCGTTTGATTCTTTGCTGACCGTTAATTTTCTTTTCTTTTTTTCACGAGATATTGAATATCTATTTTACGAAACGAAAATGGCGTAGGCTGACCGGCTACATATATGCATGTACACAAGAAATATGAACTATGAGCATGAGAACGCATATAGGAGCGACGCAGGGAACTGCACACCGGAACGAAGATAGGATAACGGCACATGGGTTAGATTGAAACGAACAAACGTTAGATACATTAACGTAATACACTCTACGCGACATGCAATTATCGGAATTGAATCTTATTATGGAATTGGAATTGAATTGAACTGTTTCGACTGGAACTGGAATTGAAATTTCTGCTCCGGAATTGGAATTAAAAAATTTCAGTGGAATTTTTCCAGCTCTGGTCACGTGCAACTCAATGAGCGATTCTGAAGTAAGTACACACACTCTTTTCTATCAAAACAAATCAATATTTCTGTTCACTCAAACTACAGTAGGTTGTTCAAAGATAAATTAGATAAAATCAAAAACTAAAATAATTTCTATTTTAAAGTTCCATTTATCAGCGATAAATGTAATAGAAAAATTAATAAAGCTGTTAAGAAGTTTGACTTACATGTTACAGTTATTAATGAATACGATAGACAGACGGTAAACCAAATAAGAAAAAATAAAAATTTCTATAATACTTGTTATAAATTTATGCTTGTTATATAAATGTTTACCTAAGTATAAATGTAGCGATAAATGCGCCTGTAATAAATGTGGAGGATGCCCTTGCTACAGTCTGCCCTCTCACTTTGATCACCTCACATTCAACAAGCAACACAATTCTTAATATCATTCACTTCTTCATAAATCTTCACACCGAGTTTACACACCGCCATTTGACCATCGACCGTTAAGAAGGCCCTGGATGTTGAAGGCCCGTCACACTGTGCGAAGAGTAAATTTATAACTTTTTACTTTTGACCAATAAATTATATCGAGTCAGAAACTCTCTTAACTTGCCTGTGAAATGCATCGCCTGACTCGCAAACTGGTTAACTATGTAAAATTGAATTGAATATATCTCGTGCTGCGACTTTGGTCCTCTTTTATGCGCATAATGTCATGATATTAGATGCAGAGTTACATGATTGCGATCATCTTCCGAAGAAGTTATCGTGATCGCATTGTTTAGTGACCTGAAGTGCGATGCTGCGATATTTTTTCGCTGTCAGAACACACACCCCGAGACTCGGGCTACGAGCCGATAAAATAATCTTTCATGGCTCAGATCTTGTTGGGGCGTTGGTTTGAGTGAACGGCGTATCAGTACTTTCTTATACTACGCGTGACAAAAATACGCGGTGTGAGAAGCACAGACATAAATAAATCAACAAGCAATTGCGCGATTGCCCGGATGACTGAAAAATACCCATCAGTTCGCAAACTATTGTGATGTGTCAGAGATGTCGGACCCAAAATCTTGGACGATTTCCATCTCCACTATGTGCATTTTGACACGGCACTAGCATCATCTTCACGTGTGGTGAAAGACTGCTGTCGGCAGGAGGACATATTTTGACGAAAGCAAGGAATAGACTGCCAGAAACTTTTGAAATACTGATGTTCGTGAAGCGAACTACGTGCTATGATAAACTGATAGCCTTTAGAGCTTGGAACAGACGCTTTGGAACAAAAGTTTTGTCTTCTTTTCGATATCCGGACTTTGTTTCCCTTCCAATCGAATATTTGCACAAATTTACAAATGAATGTAAAAAAAGATTTTTATAAGTGATCGTTCATCGCCAATATACTTTCTTTATCATATGGCTTAAAGCCCAAGATATTTAGAAATCAGTGAGCAATGGAATCTCATTAATATTTCAATGAATGATTTAAATCCAATTCAAATGCGTTGTTTATAAATATCTAGCAGCACTAAAATTTAAATTGCATCACCAAGCAGCTTAAACAATATACATTTTTGACATGAATCGGTCATTTTGTGCACCAGATTAAATACTAACAACGACGATAAAAATAATCATCAGTTGAAAAAGATCAGAACTGCCGAAAATATCCTGGAATTCAAGGACACCCGACCACCGTAGCAGCAATACATGCGCAAATTCAGATCTCACTTTGACACTTCAACAAGAATATGATATTATAAATTTCACTCCAATAGCTCTAATGATGACAGTACCGTGAAAACCGAGAAGATACAATTTTGAATATTATTTTCACGCAAGTGGTTGAAATCTCTGACACTCACTCAAAGTTCCGTTCACTCAGCGAGACCATTCGATGGCTCTCTGATGAGACCACGACTACCCGTGAGCCTGGAGTTTCCACCAATCGTTCGCGGAGCAGCTGCGTAAGGTAGAAATGACCGAGATGGTTGACCTGGAACATCGTCTCATATCCGTCCATCGTGAGGGAGTGGGGACATCCGAAGATGCCAGCGTTGAGGATTAAACCATGAAGTTCCCTGCAATGAGAAGTCTCTGTGTCATGCATTCAGATACAGTAGAATTCGTGCATGTCAGCAGATCAAGGCAAAATAAGCATGATGAGTGTCTTGAATGATTTGCCCGCAACTAACAATCATGAACGTGTAGTACTCGAGTCTTTGTAGATTAACAGCATTCATCCAACAAAATTAATAGATGATTCAATTATATTCCTTTCATTAAGTAAGATGAATTCAATAAAGCATTCTTTGAAGCCTGTGACTGTACCGGTATATTAGATATCTATGCATGTAACTTCTTCTTGAATTTTAAAGTAATACCTTAAATTTACTGATTTATTGTCTTTATTTGTACACTACTTGTAAACAGTAACGCAGGTTAATAAATGTTCATGGCTGCAGTGAAATCTGTTAAGCTTCATCACTTTATAATTGTGCATGATTAGGGCGCAACGACGAAAGCTTGCACGTCTATGGCTGTTTTGTATAAAAATTGATGCCTGTTGAAGAATCTTCCTTTCTTCTTTCGTTCATCGGAATCCAGGTGCGTGAAAGTTTTGAGGAAAAGATTCTTCCCAACTCATGCGTGTCTTGAATGATTTGCCCACAATTTGAACATTATGGATTTTATTCATGATAGGGGGTGACCATTCTGCAAAAATTCTGAATCTGTGGTTGAGTTTGGTGATATGGATGCTGTAAACAATCTATTCATAATTAACTCCCTTTCATTTTCTTTGTCTTTTTCTAGTATTGATGAAAGACATTTTCTAAAAGCAACCTCTTTGCAGAATTTTATTTCACGTTTTAGCTTAAGGAACTAACATTAATTCTCTTACACACCTGGTAGATTTTAGATAGCGTAATCCCGCTGGTGTTAGTTAGATCTGATATTTTGATTGGAAACAGACTTGTCCTCTTATCATCTGAATCGGCAGACTGTTAAATAGAATTATATATCAACATAATTTTGAACAGAACGACTTACTCGCCAATTCATTCCACATGAGGAGAGGAGAACCGTTGTTTGTCCTTCTAGTATTTTCAAATTTTTAGACATTTTAGGACATAATAATTTTCTTTTAAATCATATTTTGCACCTTTTAAAAATTAACTAGTCGTTAGCTTGTTTATTTTTAATTTTGTTACCTTGACGCACTTTACTACGTTGAACTTAGTACTAACAGATACAGTATGTCAAAACTTTACAGATGCAACTACGAAAGGCTAAAAACAATGCTTTCTGAACTGTTTTTAAAGCCAAACTAAACATGCTCTTTAGCTTCATTTGGTTCCAGCATTTTACATAGCTCCTTTTCAATTAATTAGCATACTAAATGTGTCGGCAAGCTGAAAGCTGCTTTGATATGTGAAATGAATCACCTGTGATACCGACAACATGATATTCGCAAGTTCACTAAGTTCCACGTCTATATCGTGCTTACATTTATATGATAACTACTCAATTTCTTTGGAGCAGGGTTGTGACAATGGTAATGAAATAGTCATTACCACTTATCTAAGTGAAGTCTGTACCAAGTACTGTTAGCATGAGAAATATATGAACAAGCAGCTTTCTCATGCAATTCATGAAGTAAAAACAATGCTTTGTATTTTCAACGCATTGTTTGCAAATCTTAATTATCTCTGTTCTCTTTACTGAGTCAGACAGTCGCTTTCGCAAAATTTTGCTTGTAATTGATATATTAAGATATAGTCATTTTCTTAACTTTGTCTTGAGAACTAAATGTTGATAGAATGTCACCAACTTCCAAGTTTAGAGCAATCTAGTAAACAAATTGCCTCATATAATGAATTCTCGTTGTTTCTGAAATGTTTCTCACGAGTGGAGGACAGTTTCTTTAGAATATTGATTGTCATTAAATAGAGCTTCATGTTTTCGCCATCGCTTAGATTATGCGAATCAACAATGTGAACATATCGATGTCGCACTGACAGTAAAGCGCAAAATCACACTTGAGGATAAATTGGTCTAATTACACGACTTCGTAATAAAAACTAGCAATATAAACGAAATTATATGGAGTAACCTACTACTTATATTGCAAAATAGCAGCATGATGTCTACGGGAAAATTATTGCAAAGCCATGAAATTAACCACGCTAAGCGTCGAGCAGCATGTTCAACTAAAGGTTTGTGCCACTTTCTAAGGGAAGGTGGTTGCAAGGTTGTGACAATATGATAGTAGGCTACATAGCTAATTAAATCATCTCTGGAGACATTTCAAAAAACAACAGTTTGCAGCTGACTTTGGGTTAGGGAATAGAACAATATATTTGTCCAGATTTTGAAAAACTGCATGCTTACCATCCTCTGTCGAGATATTGTCTTGCAAATTCGCGCACAGTCGCTAGATGAGCAAGATCAAGATGCAGGGCGACAACACGAGCTCCAGGTCTCTCTTCACTGATATTCCTAACTGCCTCCTCTGCAGCCTTCATATTTCGACAAGCCAATGTGACGTGGGCACCGTGCAGAGCCAATGAGCGAGCAGTCTCGAATCCGATGCCGCCTGGACTGGCGCCAGTCACAATATAATGACGCGAACGAAGGTCCCGTCCCATCAAGACTTCCAGAGCAGTTGTGTGACCATCAAAACGCTGCTTGAAGGGCCTCGCACGCCGGTCCTCCAATACTTCTTCGGAGAACGCGAGTCGAGGGTCAGTGTATGTCACACGGTTATTCAAAGTACTGCAAAGGTAAAGTACAGAGCTGCATCAGCATTGATGACCAAAACTAACTGATCTAACACGCAACACAAATATTCGCCTGACCATGTCTGGCAGCTTGTCTATGCAATGCTAATGGAACCGATAAATCCCATGAAGCTAAAAACTGGTGAACATCGTAATATGAGTGACCAACTATACAGCAAATCAGAAAACTACTATGACTCAATTTCCACTTCGGAAAGAGAGTCAAATAAATTCTTCTGTAAGCCAAATGCTTCGATATCTCGACATTGTTGTTTTCAGCTTGCCTTCGGGTTGAATCTAAATAGAGATGTAAGGCGAAATATACTTGGAGAATAAGAAAAAGGCTGCATTTTTATATCAGCCTATAAGCGTGGTTCATTTTTTTAGAATATTCATCCGTCTGGAAAAAGACATTGTGGGATTAGCGCAACATCCGTATAAAATGATTACAAGTAGCTCACATTATCTTGCTAGCTTTAGTAACCATTCCATACATAGCTTTCGCTCAAGTTTCACAATGAACTGATGCAGCATTGTCATGAAATTACTACGTGTCGTTTTCTGATGTAATTACATAATACAGAAGTCGCAATATGACTAGGTAAGATTTAATGAGGTTGCACGTAGGTGAATCAATTAAGTTCGGTATAGAATTCAGCACTTTCAAAGCCATAGTTCACTCGACAATCTCATGATGAATTCAACTAATAACGACCAATAAACTGCGTCTGAATTGAATAAAATAAATCACAGTCCGCAAAATTCTCCAGTTTAGAGCAATTCTGTCCCTATCTTCTCAAATGGGTCGATTCCGCCTTTTCCTGTTGCTGACAGAAAATCGGTACTAGTGATTTTCACTGATATAACTATTTTTGTAGGGATTGGTCAAGGTCTTAGTTGTAAACATAAACTTACGTGCTGCCTTCATAATATATTCCGCTACCGCAGGGCATCATCAGACGGAAACTAATGAACAACTAAATACTTGACCACTACCTACAAAAAAGATTTCAGTGACATGTGACTGTCACAGCTATTAGTGGAAGCTTCATTAGTCACAAATAATGTGTACTCCTGTGGTGAAATAATTCAAATGAATAGTCAAATAGATTGCCAATAACGAAAATCTATAAGTACTATATCAATTTCAATCTGATCACGAATCTGGGCTCATAGTAAGTTGAAGCTGCTAATCAATTAAGTAGAAGTGATAAAGTGGAAGCTGCTTCGAATAGAATCACGAGGTAATACAGAATGATACCGTTGACTTCACACACGTGATCAAGTGTCAAGTGTGAGCGTGTTCAAGCAGTGTCATTCAACTATCATAGTGAATAAATCAAGCTGAATACATACTTCAGAATCAATCTGAGAGTAAGAAATGAAGAGATGTCAAGACGCTAGGATTTCATTATTCACGAAGATTTCAGCACAAATCAAAAATTCATCAATATAACGGTCTAATATAGCTGCATTTTCTGAACAATTACGTTTTTGCATGATTTGAATAGATACACGTAGTTGAGCAACTACAGTTCAATAATACTTGAATAAGGGTGTTAAGCAAAGCAAAGCAAAAGCACCTAAAGCAGAGGGTTTATGAATGTTCTCTTGTTGTGGCAAAGACTTCCCTATATACGTAATTGATTGAAACAAGATGATTCTCTCTTAATGATGTCGCCTGAGAATGGCCTACGGCGAAGGTCGAAAGACTAGGCACAGACTAAGGGAAACTATCTTCTGTCTCAATCAGTTATAGGGAAGTCTCTACCACAAATCAATGTCATCATCCCGTCTCTCTTCTAATCTGAAAATTTTTCAGCCAACTGTATTGCACCAGCCGAGGAATGGCGCATAAAGTATGACAGATAAAAGTTAGTAACATGATTTTAAAAATCGACGATAGAAATGTCGTCGATATAATGTCACCATACCAGTGGTTTTAACACTGCACTAGATAGAATCTGTTTCTCAAGCCAATTCATGAAAATGACGGCGTAGTTAGGCGCTATCTTTGTACCCATGGCAGTACCTTGTATTTGAGTGTAGTACTGGTTTGAAATTGAAAAGTATTTCTTGTTAGTACTAATCGGGCCAAAAGTACAATTGTCTCGGCGCTAGGAAAGGTATACGTGTTATTATTAAGTGCTTCATGCATTGCTCTTAGACCATCATTGAAATGAATATTTGTATAAGGGGATGTCACATCTGCAGTCACTAGGATAAAGTCACTAGTCAAATTGCTTCCGATTGCACGTAATTTCTGAATAAAATTAGAAGCATCTCTTATATGAGTCAACATTTTGTGCCAATTGTTTGAGTTGAGAATCAACAAACGAGCTTAGATTTTCTGTTGCACTAGAGCAAGATGAAACAATTGGACGACCGGGGCATGGTGTGATATGTTCTTATGAATTTTTGGAAGTAGGTAAAAAATTGATGTTCTTGGCTCTGAAGGAGGTTTCATTCTTTTCACGGCTTCAATAGGAATATTTCCATGTTAGACAAGTGGATCAAGTTCATCACAGATCTCATCTTTAAAACGCAGTGTCCGATTGTTGGATTCGTGGCGATAAGTAGAATTGTCATCTAACTGGCGATATGCTTCATCACAATAGTCAGCTTAATATTATAATGATGTTAATAACTTTTATCCATCTATAAAATTTACTTTTGAAGAGTGATAAAAGCGTAAAATATGACAGTCTTCGGTAGGTATTCCGGTCAGATAAAGGGATATTAAACACAACCACATGTATTGACTTCAATTCTCTCCACAGATGGAGGTGGACGGTGCCGACATAGTAAAACTCGCTCGATGTCTGCACGATGAGATACCCTCAATCCGAATGCCATTCCGGCATTTTCCGTAATGCTTGAACACCACGAAAATAATCTACAACTATACTGTCTATGCCGCAATTCTTCAGTGTTCACGACTTCCCGCTAAGCGTGCACTGTAATGGGCATTGGTGCATGGGAAACAATGCAAAGACGCAGTCTTCGACATAGTGATAGAAAGTTTGATGTGGTTGTCTGTGGTTCGAGACAGATATCTGGAAGCACTCTGATGGTCTTGCGCTGCAACGATAGATAGCTTTGAACTCGTCAGCTGACGCATTCTGATTCGAAGTAATCCACCACTGCATCACTCCCAACTGTGCCGTGCTTCTTCATTGGAACACGTTGAGACGTTGAGATTTCGGATTCAAAGAAAATACTGTACTGGCTAGAAAACCCCGGCCAATTATTTATTTTTCAGAGGCGGCCGGTGGCCGGTGTCTAAAATATTTCTGAAGGCTAGTGCTTGAAGGCCTAAAAATCGGCAATTTTTTCTACACTTCTTTCTTTTTATTACAGTGCTTAAACTAACAGCAGTTATAAGTGCCCCGTAAATAACTTACAGATTTTTTTAGGCTAGGGAGCTGCTATTGAGTACGAATTTCATTGTGAAGCGTGTCAATTTCATTGAAAATCACTAATCATGTAAACATAGTCATCAGGAAACGTCCCTCGGACGCCAGACATATTCTCTAGATAGCTCCTCCTGAGGATGACGTTGAGTGAAGATTTTGCTAACTGGGTATAGTGTTGATTCCATGGAAAGCTCGACTTCCGAAAACGAGGACACGGAAGAACGAAACAACTCCCGCGAGGCAATGAGGCTAGCATATGGACCGAGTCCGGCATACGGACTGAGGCAAAAGTGGATAAATGACTATCAGTACATTGCAGCACTGGAGAAGTTTCGTACCCATTGTGGCAAATCTAGTGTTTCATCATAGTGTGGTTATTGTCTTTGAGATTGTTGAGAAATACAAGAAATAGTGCTTATTTGACAAATGGGCTTCTAAAAATATCGGCCCTCTAATAATTATTTATTTTTCCAAGGTACCCAGCCGCCAGCCGGTTCTAAATAAATTATTAATCCTTCAAAACTGTCACCGACCGGTCTTTTTCGCCAGTCCAGTATGCATCAAGCTGAATGAATACATGCAATTATTCAAGTTAAGGATAACACGTTCGTTCATTCACAACTCTATAAGATAGGCTGGTCACTTCTCCTCAACATGTACATTCGTGAGAGGTCCGTCCTGACGACTTTGAAGAAATTTAACCTCACATCACAAAATGACTGATTTTTGCTACTGTCTCAGACGACAACGTATTCCTCCTTGCTCATCCAAAGAACTGCATCACATCAAAGGATTCTAGGCGCACTTTGCATCAGGCCTCACACAAGTCACATGCTAGTGACCATCTCTAAGCCTTACTCACATTATTGACTTGATCTTCACCAAAAAAGCTCCAACCAAAGCCCACAACACCACCAACTTATCTGCAAGGATAAGACAACGCCATTACATCGACGTCACTCACTCGACGAACTGAACGAGACCATCTTCCTCATGCCGAATCTCCCAGCCGAAGGGCAGTTCAGGAGCGATTCGCTTCTTCTTACCCGAGATGGGATGATACCATTGCGTCGTCTTTGTGACGTGACTGTGGAAGACAATATCCATGAGAGAAGGATGAGGAATAATGAAGGGAAGTGGAATGATTACCTGACGAAGTAGACATCTCCTTCCAATGTCGACCGCTCCTCCCAACCAGGCGGCAATTCATCCTCACTGTCCGTGTCATCCAGGAATGGAACATTTTTCCTTTTATGAGGCATAACAGAAGATCAGTGTGACCTGCAACATCGTCGTAATAGACAAATTCTCACATCAATTTGCATCGCAATTATGCAATTATCACAATCGAGCATTACTTTCTACCTCATTCCTCTATTAAGAATGTGGATGCGCTTTAACCAATGAAATGCACATATGTGGCGGATTCCATAACGAGAATTCAGGCAGCTTTATCTCTGCAGGAAGTAATTTTAAGTGCACGTTGTGAAAGCATTTGACGTGAAATCTCTTAAACCAATACATTGCTGCTGATCACTTTTTATAGTAGAATCCCGCATCACATTTCCCCGAAAACCTGTCTCCTTCAGGTACAATAAAAATCAATTTTGTGTTGTATCTGCTATGGCAGCTTGGTAATTCACCGTTACCAGCAATAAGTAAAAGCAAAAAAGTTACTAGCAACACAAACTAAAATTCAATTAGCTCTATTCACTGTTTTACAGAGCAGTGTCAAGGTTGATTTCATAAGGTGCAATCCTTCTAGCTGTAAGCCACTGACTATATCGAGTGGACGTTATAGTACGATTTTAATTTGAGGCTTTAGAGTTTAGAAGCTACCGTGAAATCGACCTCAGATAGAACACAGACTAAAGTTCTAGTGAAAAAATACATGTATCAACAAGCAAGAAATCTCATGCCATTCTTTATTAGCCCTCTTGCTTCAAGGAAGCCTCTTCACTCCCTAGTCGTTCCTTCATATCGTGATACATTCTTTTGGTGGTGTTGTAGTCAATATTTTCGACAGGAGCTTAAAACATTGTCCATCTCAATTATTCGAAACGTTTGTGTCATCACTTTCTAGGTTCGAGGCTCTGAATGTCATGTATGAGATGAAACATCCATGCGTGCATTAGGGGGAGTAAAATGAAACACATCCTTCTATCATTTCAATGAAACTCTACCGAATAGTTGAACAACATCGAAAATTAAAATGAATGCTTGGATTTTTATTAATAAGAAAACAGTTTCAAAAGAAAAGTCAGCACAATCTTCTGCACTGGCATACATGATGGCGGGCCTGTATTCGCTAAAAGCAATAGTCAAGTTTTCGCCACTATCATTCAATTCTCACAGCGGATATCAAACTGATACACAAAAGTGACAGATATCAATACTGTGCAACTATAACCTTTCGAATTCTATACTTGAAATCGACTCGATGCAAGACCTAAAAATCAAGCTTGTCCACCCACACAAGTCTGGGTTGACCATGATTGTTGGCAATTCCGGTTTTCTTAATAAAATGTCCGTTGTTAGTCAATCATAATTGAAATGATTTGTGAATTAATGCAAACTGCCTCTTAAGCAAGTTCTGTGAGTCTACGTATTTGCAAAGTGTACCAGATATTAATTGTAAAGCAGATACAAGATACATTGGTACTTCTATTCTTCCCCTCTTCCACATTTTTCAAGTTTTTCAAAATCATCAAATTTTGCCAAAGTCACATCGGGTTAGAATAAACTTGATCTGTCACTGAGTGACACTACCACACGACTGAGAAGTCTTACTTGAACCCTGGGGTGAAGGATTGATCCCTTGGATACTCAGATAGAATACAAAGTACAGCTGTGATCATGAACTTCGTGTGATTGCTGTCAGCAGACATATGACGAGCAGTTGTCTGATTCTGAGGCTGTAAATGTTCTACAAGTCAGATAAGAGGAGTTTTACACACAACGCTTTTGTGACGTTAGTGAGACTTCCCGTAGGAGCAAGAGAAGATTGTTGACGATGTAACACTTCCGAATGTCAACAACAGAAATGTGGGAGGGGGGAAGAATAGCAGTACCGATATATTTTACAAGTCTACGATGTTTTCGATATTCTCCCTTAGATGAGATCAGTGCACTGATAACTCAAAGGAACGCAATGAATTCCTAACAGCATCTCATCACTGAAATTACATGCGTTTGAAGGAAGAAGAAATCTATGCAGTCATAAAGATATATTCTCAATGATAGATATCTTTCCACTCATACGTATGCGGACTAAGGAAGCCTCGACATCCAAGGACATTATGTTTTGCACAGTACTCGAAGTTGAACGGATTGATATTGTGTTCCTCGATGTATTGACGAATCTTCTTCTCTTCGTCCAACATTTCCTGACTAACAAAGCGCGCTGAGAAAGGCATGTTATGAGCCATTTTGTGGATGATTTTGTACGCCTCCCGCCAATGTAGATCCCCGCCGAGCTCGAAGATCAGGCGGTTGGCTTTCACAGGAGACACATAATGATGAGGGTCTCTTTTCCCACCACCGAGAGTCATGCCAGCACGTCGGCGTTGAACTGACTTCCAAGGAGGTTCAATTCTCCACACGGCGAACATTCGGCGCTCGTCCATTGCTTTGTTGACCTGTAATCTCATCATCTCGATGTGACCGTACTTCAAGTTGCCGCCGTCCAAAGCCTGCAAGACAAAAAAGATGATCCTCAATCAACTTGTCTGTGCAACGACAATTCCCTGATCTACTCATCAGGTTAAACGAAAAAAGCATAAATTACGTAGTACTGAATAACCTCAGAGATGAGTAGACAGTATTGAGTGAATAATGAAAGAACAGAAATTAATGAAGGGAGTAAACAGTTTCGTGGCTTAATAGATATTAAAATGAGATAAATTGTGGGAAAATGTTTTTTATCTTCTACTTCAAAATTACAAGCAGACCATGAGTCTAATGAAGTAATTAACCAAACGTCGACAATGCTCCATACAGGGCGCCCAATTAGGATTTAAGGAAAATAAAATTTAACATCTATTCCCCTAACTATTTGCAACTGTGTCTCGTGATTTCATGCACTGCTTCATTCTGTGATTTTGCTCATACGAGGTGTGTCAGAAAAGTTCCAGGACTGCGGTCACAAATAATTTATTTGTGGAAGGTTTCTTCCGGGATATGGCGGAGCTCCATCGTCACGGCCTTCTTGACTCCCTCGTCCGAAAATCGGGTTCCTTTGAGGACACCTTACAGCTTAGGGAGCAGGAAAAAATCGCAGGGGGCGAGATCTGTCGAGTACCGATGTTGCTCCAACACAACGATGTCCTTCTTTGCGAGGAACTCCCGGATGCTGGTAGCGTTGTGAGCAGGCACATTCTCGTGGTGAAGCAACCACGAATTGCTATGCCACAAAACCCTCCTCTTCTCGCTCACTGAATGAAACAGACGTTGCAGGATCTCTCTGTAGACGTGTTGGTTGATGGTCTGACCCCGTGGCAAGAACTCCAAGTGGACGATGCCTCTAATGACGAAGAACACGATCAACATGAGCTTCATCTTGGACTTTGTCTGCCTTGCCTTCTTCGGTCTCGGTGATCCAGGACTCTTCCGAAGGCTATAGCGCTTGGTCTCCAGGTGGTACTCGAAGATCCAGGATTCATCCATCGCCTGTGATGACTTTCGACAGCAAGCCTGGATCTGTTTCAAGACGCTCCAGGATGTCTCGACACACTTGCATGCGCTTCACTTTTGTTCCTCGTTCAACAGCTTCGGCACCAACTTTGCACAGACCTTCCGCATGCCCAGGTCTTCAGTGATCACTCTCCAGACGCAATCACGATTGATACCAAGCTCACTTGCTATCATCCGAACGGTCAGACGACGATCGCCTCGCACAACCTGCCTCACGAGCTCAAGGCTCTCCTCAGTCCTGCTTGTCGAAGGTCTTCCACTCCGATGGTCGTCTTCCACCTCCTCTCGTCCCTCTCTGAACCTCCTGTGCCAGTCGAAAACACATGAGCGAGACATCGTCTCTTCTCCATAAACCTGTTGAAGCATTTCGAGTGCTTCAGATGGAGATTTTCCGAGGCCTACCAGATACTTCAGGTTTGTTCTCTGTTGCCATCCTTTGAAATGAAAGCGACCTTGTTAGCCGCAGATCTATTATTTAAGAACAAGAACGATTTACTGAACTGTAATCAAACGGTTGTGAAGAATCGTGTAATGGCTACAGAGAGCTGAAATGAAAGTTACATGCACACAAGACATCATGTCAGATGGTGACGTAATCAGATTTTTGATCAAACAATCATAGCTAGCACAGCAGGCTCAGTCCTAGAACTTTTCTGACACACCTCGTATGTTAGTAAAATACTAGCAGCATGTGTACATTGCTTCGAAGCGGAGCTGCAGTGTCGGCGAGCCATCCATCAGGACCACACTTCCTTTATTACTCGTCCACAAGCAATACCTCTGACTGAAACTTTGCAGTCGTCGACATCCACGTTCGAAAGAGGAACCTGCCAGTGTCATTTGTCGTCAGCTGGATGACTGCGATCGATTCAGACACAGCGTACTTCCCTCCTATTTTTCAAATTGGAATGTCCGTAGGTCTCCATTCACTTTGCCTATTTTGGAGTCTGTTTATTTCACACCTCCGTCTTTCTCAGTTTGTGCAGAAGGAACTGAAGGGCACTACTGCAGTTTAGTGCACCCTCTTTTACCCCTACTGCAGTTTAGTGCACCCTAAAATGCATGTGAGAACAACATGATTTAATCAACAGAATGAATGCCGTTCGTTCTTCCCTATAGTTATAAATGAGTGTCTTTGTGTCTTCGTCTTCGTTTTCGCACATTACACCGAGCGCGCGCTTCGGTGCAATGTGCGTAGTCATCGTTTGCGGGAGAATGCGCCGTTGTTTTAGGGTGCACTAAACTGCAGTAGGCGCGTTTCCGTCTCTTTCATAGAGGGTGCACTAAACTGCAGTAGTGCCGAACTGAAGCATGCCTTGAGATTCTCGTAATTTTACTTGAATTTTTCTCTTCAAATGATTGCTTCATTGTCAACAATTTGTTCTTCAGTTTCATCTTTATCTGGGTTGTCACTGTTTTCTACTTCTTCTATGCTGCAGTCCATCTGCCTTTTGCATTACATTACGACGTCATTGTCTCATAAAATTACATGCTCTGATGTGAGATTAATTTAGTGTGTGTACCGACGTGTGTTTCATTCCGGTTGCACTCCTCTTTAAGAGGTCACGAGAGCTTTTTCAAAAACATTCATGAATCACGATTTCCAAGACTTTTGCCTTCCTAGACATTTTATCAATATTTGCTTCAACAAATCATAATCGCTCCAAAATAACATATCCCTCCAAATTTGAAATAATCCTACATAAGGTCAATCAGTCATCGTTCCAATTTATGAACTCATCTCAACATCTCATCATAACACAAGTATACTCACCATATGAATGGATTGATCAATAATTCAAATAACGATCATCCTCAAGTACGTCTTTTATATTGCTTTAAAAATATATCAGTTGGTCTGTGATCATGACCTGCGCCTGCAGGGACGAAAGGTCTTCAATATTATAGCTATCAAGAAACACATCGTTTTACTTGGGTTTTCCATCACACAAAGTGTTGTACGACAGAAACACTAGGAAGTTATGCACCAAATAGCACTGCCGCAGAATCTTCAAAGCTATCAGTTTGTGAATAAGAGCTATCTGAAATAACCATTGAAGGTGCGATGCCTTCCCTACGATGGGACATTTTAAGTTATACAGTCAATTATATAACTTCTTCATTACAAATCAATCATCTAATCAATTGCAGCTACTATAGCACATCAATCAATTTGCTGCAAAGCAATCAATTTCCGATAACTCCTATTCACATCCCCTAACTTATCTTTTACTCTATTGCTCTTTTTCGAGCGAATCGCAAGGCACAAGGAACTTCTTAATCAATTTTCGAAAGATTGGATACCGCAGTTCCATGTCTTTATGGCAAGGATTTACAGAAATGTTCAACCATATCTTATCATGGAGTAAGTTACCTGAAGAGCATACTGTCGATAAATCATTTCATTATGAACTTCCTCAGGGCCTCTTATATCAAAGGGACGCCTGCTGTAATTATAGGCCTTCTCGTTCTCAGCAAAGCGAGGAACCTTCATCATAACGTGAAGTCGGGGTTTATCTGGTCTATCGATTGGTTTGGATTGAGGCATTGGCATTCGCAGAGCATTGCGCCATTGCTTATGATAGTAACCGGCTTCTGCAATCGGTTGAGAGCAGATAAGGGTTGACACCCTGGTCAACGGACGAATCTGTGAGGAAATCTGAAACCAGAGAAGGGTCATGTCATTGATGATTGAATGAAATATTGCAAATCATCATTTTGAGAAGAAAATCAAAGTTGTCGTAGGCAAAATAATACCATAGAATGCTGATACGCTATCACCTCAACCAGCATTCTGCTTTGGCCATGCTGCAGTAGGAACGCCATTGTGCTACTTTTCTAGAAAACCTACTTATGGAACCCCTACTTATGGAAAACCTACTTGTAGAACATTAAAAAACATGGTTCTTTTCAAGCTCGCAATTAAGTTCAAGACGTGTACATGCGACCACGCATGTTCACCAGATTTTCTATTGCCGCATTGCAAATTTGAAAAATACACGCGGCTATCATTGCTTTTTACAGCCTACGTATATAAGTCCTACTATTTTGACTCGCATACTTTCCTTTTGGTTGCATGCATGGATAGATCACAACCATATGTATTCCGCAGAACACTACATTCTTAGTGAGATTACACAGTGTGCGCAGCCTCTTCGTGACTTTACTTTTCGTCTTCTGATTGATAAGCGTCGCTTTATCATGTCATGTTCTTTGTTAGTCCAAGATTTTTGGCAATGAACGAAATCTGACATTCTTCCTGTTAATCCGTAGATCTATACTTTCAGAATTTCGAATTTGTTGCGATTTCCAGCGCTCATTGTACCTGACAAGGAATTATGCGTACACTGCCACTATCATGCACTCAGATTCCATTGACGTTACCTTTAGTAGAGAAATCTTACCTGTATTGTCATATTTAATTTGTATTGATGCTCCGAAAGTCGAAGAAAAATAAGCTGATCCAAGTAAAAAGGTGGCAGTTACAATTAACAAAAATAGCTGATAGTGATGAATTATCATTTATTTTGACTCTAAACAGATCAGATTCAGCAAACCGAAGCAACCGATGCGTAGAAAATGCAACATTACATCTGGAAACGTCATCCGCTGCTAATCAATTAAGCAAAAAAACCTGGCTTGAACCTACATATGAAAAATTTCATTAACCTTTCATGGAACAAACTTTTCCGCAGATTGCTTTTTTTACTTAATTGATTGAAGAACATTGTTACATACAATTGGATGAGAACAAATAATTAATGAGATCACATGAGAACAAATCCATGAGATTTCACAAATTACATAATGTGGAGACGGTGTAGTGAAAAACTTGGACCACCAACGGGGCTAAGGGAAACGTTTCGCTTGGAGGGTGCAAATTTTATGCTATTTTACTGTTTCACAGGCGGCTGGAAAATGGTTCGAATAGAGGGGTGGTCAAGTAAAAGGGGTTCGGTGTACAGAGAAGCCGCTGAACGTCGAAGGTCTGAGCTAATGTGCGAATTTAACATAAAAGTTGAATTTTCTCGGGTAACGCATTTAATAAATGATTTCTTAAAGGTCTTGTGGGCATTGCTGCATCGCGGAATGGAAATTTGCATGGTACTCAGCAATTAAATGAGAATAAACACTCATGAAGGCATGCAACGACACAACGTAATAACGCCATAGAAATATATTGCACAATAAGAGAAGTTATGAGCTAATATGGGGAAGAAGTCCCAGTTGTGATATCGCAAGCCAGATACAAATTTAAGAAGCTCCGTGAAAATTGCTGCATCAAATATGAAATAGTTGGCGAGAGAGAAGAAGTACAGCACTTCCCATTGTTCCTGTTTTTTTCCGCTGACAAATCTGTCGTAGGTAATATAGTATTTCATCAGCCGGTGATATATTTTTCATTGAATGTACATCACGTGTACATGTGCGAATTTAAGTACTATTACACAACCATCTCTGATATTTATGTCGTCCGTGAATTTTGAGAACTTTCATTGTTTCATTTTGCAGCAAATTCTCTCCACATAAAACAATGTGGGCAACGCGGATGTCTGATTATATACAGATTGCGTATAACTGATTATGATAGGTATATGTTGTGTATAGAACTTGCACTCTTCGTAGTTCGTGCTCTTCACCCACCACTACATTTTCCTAAACTTAAATCACTTGCAAATAATTTTATTGACATTGAAGCTAAGATTTACGACAATGGTATCGTAAAGTATAATTACAACCGGAAAATTTCAGAAATCTAAAATAAAAGTTGCCCGCCAATACTTTACACAAAAAATTGACCCTCAATATTAACAAGTTGCGCACCCAAGGTCTGCAGCCTCACTCGAAGTGGGAACAGACTTGAATGACTGCCACTTCTTTCATTATCAAGAATCGCTGGCAGACCTAGTTCACATCTCTCATCATCGATGAAACGCAATTTCTTTTTAATAAGCATTAAAATGATTAAATTAATGTTAGGCGACTATTTGTGCGACGGTCTCATAGAGTTTGATTAAGTTTTCACAACATCGGGACAAAAGGTCTCAAATTTGCTGGCGCTCATTACGAGTGACGTATGGCCAAATCTTCCGCACCGAAAGTGTAGCGAGTGTCGACTAATGCTTGTACCGATTACGTTTTATAAACTTAAGTATTTACATGCACTACACGAATATATTTGACATGAATCAATCATTTTTTTTAATCTGAAGTGCCACAAAGCTCCAGAAAAATCAGTACCATCGAAGCCCCCAGTTTGGGGCAGTGACGTTAAAGCTTAATTTTTTCAAATACAAGACCGCTAGAATAATTGTCAGTACGCATGCAGATATGAAATGACAAGCCAATGTATTCCAAATATCAGGCAAGTTTTTATCACTCGTACTCACAGTAACTCAGATCGATTCAGATTTACACATATCAACAAAGTCTCAAACGTGTCAGGAAGAGGAGACCCTTTATTTTTTTCTTCATTACAGATATTAGAGTGTCGACTTTCAGATTTGTTGACTCATGTAAATGATTAGTTTACATGCCAGTCGCTGCTTTTATTGTACTTCCACTCAGTCAATTGTGTGCTGACTACAGAGTAGTAGTCGCGTTCTACGAACGTGTCTTCAATATAAACACATTAGGCCCATAACTGCAATCGGATAGAAGTTGAACTCGTCGAAAAAGCATTAAATATAGAAACTCAAAACCCAACAATTATAAATTCTAAAACTAATAAGGTGCATGTACTCTATTTCCTCTCATTCTGGATTCATAGCATGTTATCTAATGCGTGAGTTTCACGAACAAAACATATGAACAAAAAACATAAAGCTATGTCTAAAATATTTTTTTATGAAGTAAGCCCAAGAATGGGACTCCCGTCCCGTGCATTTCAGGAGAATATTTTACACGACAGAACTGGCATCGTGATTACAGGCTGACTAAATGACAAATTCAATCAAATGCACTGAGCAAAATGTGACTCTTTTGACGGGATTTCTCTTCTCAGCAGTAATGCATTAAAGATCGAGCTATATGATTTTTTATCAATTTAGTCAAACTAAAAATGTTTAAATTCATCTGATTTATGTAAAAGCTTTGCTATAAATATATCTAACTTTTATTTGTCAAAATGTGCGCTCTAAGTTCTAGTTTTCACAACTAATACAACTTGCACATTTTCATTAGCGAAATTATTATATTTATGAAGGAATTAGTATCACTTAAGAGCAATCCAATTTATCTTTAGAACATTCGCTCTTATTAACATGAACTGATATTTCAGACTGAAACGCATGGAAGCTCAATGGGCTTGTTCAGCTATCCTTAATCAAACGTAGGCCTACACTTCCACGTAAAAACATATTGAGAGCCTTTGGGAATGTTTAGCACCGTGGCTTATTTGTCGTTGTTGCAGTTTCTATTCAGGCAGATGATTGAGCAAGGAAAAAGAAAATAACTCTATTTTACGCAATTTTTTTATATATTTTCAGTCCATGGGCCATCATCAAAAGTGTTAGAAAAGTGTGGTATTAAGATACTCGTAGTAATAAAGTCAATGGCAAGTATCATTCATCGAAGCTGGTTGTTCTAAATACTATAAAATCATAGAACATGAATCCAACATTGAATCTGTTACACCCGTTTGAAAATAGATCGTTTTCCTTGCACCACCCTGTATCTCATAAACAAGAATTTATTGTTTTCCTTCTTCCTCTGATCGCTGTGTTGTCTCTCCTTCAGTTTCACTGGGAACCTCTGATTCCTCTACATCAGTCTGTTTGGGGCTTTCCTTAGGTTCTGATTTGGGACTAGGCTCCGGCTCTGACTCCGGTTCAAATTCAGGATCCGTGTAGTCAGGATTATCCTCTGCCGCCGCCTCTTCTGTCTCTCCAGCCACGATTTTAGCATTGACCTCTTTGATGGCACGAGTGATAGCTGCTTCAGCTTCTGCATCTTGTACGACACGAGCCAATTCCAGCGCCTGTTCGAAGTGTTCAAGGGCTAATTGTTTCTCCTCCAACTTGAGTTCTGCTTGTGCAGTCAAGACAGAACAGTTCATAATCCACACATCGTCTTTAGCGGCCCGAGCCGCAGTCACCGCCTTCTCTCCGTAATCACGGGCTTTCTCCAACTCTTTCAGCTCAAGATGACATTGTCCAAGCTCATGATACAGCCAGGTTCGCTCCAAATCAGTTTTACAAATGTTGATCTTGCTCTCCCAAACTTGAACAGCCTTTTGATAATCACCACGCCTTGCATGCACTCGTCCGATGTTATCCAGTGCCAGTGAGCGAGCTTCTTCCAATGCATGGGTCTCGGCAATCTCCAGATCCATCTCGTGGTTCTCCAGAGCTTTCTCAAGACGCCCAAGCTCCATATGCGCATTTCCTGAGTATCGGTGTAGTGATGCGAGAACTTCGTGTCGGTTATTAAGAGTATCTTCAGGCCACGAATGCACCGTTTTAATGCAGCGATTGGCCTTTCTAAGCGCTTCCTCTGTTCTCCCTTGACTGAGATCTTCGTCGATTTTCTCTAATTCGGCAACCATGTATTGATTCGGATCATGTGGACGCGGTTGATACGCTTTCTTCCCAAGTCTTTCCAATTTTTCCCTGCGTCGAGCGTAAACAGGCTTCTGTTGTCTCCAAAACTCGGTTCGACTGTCCAGATATTTGATGCCACACAGAGCTAAGTTTTGAATTTCCTTGTCTGACTTGCTCACAGTTCCGGCACTGTAGTTCTCTTTCATTATGCTCTCCAAGAACACGCGATCTCCATATAATTCGCCGAGCAGTTGTTTGATGGAAGAATCTTTCGCAGCACTTTTCATCTCATATCGACTGGAATTTGCCATCCTCGTCGCCTCCTTCATCAGCCCGGGACGCTTGCTGACTCGCTTCGTCTCCGCTTGGGCAGTGAAGAAGGAAAGGTCACCTTCTGTTGTCAGCTGAACTTTGTTTGGTGATCCAACCGCATTGTCGATGGCTTCTTGGGCTTTCTGAATGCCCAATCGGAATTCTTGTAGCTCAGGTCGCATTTTGTTACCCCGATGATAGAAGACGAGAGACATTTCAAAGTCACCCATGTTATAAAGCGCCTCTGCTTTCTGGAAAATTCCTTTATGAAATTGAGGATTCTCAGACAAAGACGCCTCTGCGTCTGTTAATGCTTGTCTCGTTTCTCCGAGCTGGAGATTGCACTTGGACCTTGAAACGAGGCAGTTGCAGTCTCCAGGACGCATTTCCAACGCCGTGTCGTACATCTGGATAGCGACGGTGTACATGCCATTCTTGTAGAGTTGATCGCCTTCTGCCTTGTAGGACTCAAACGTGCCGGATGGTCCTGCTTCTTCTTCTTCGTCGTACATGATGCTGCGGGTGGTCGGAGAGAATGAATGTTGCCGATAGAAGCAGAGGCAGGATCATGGTTGTCAAGGTAGCGGATTAACGCAGTCCAAACCCGCTCCCAGCGTAAATCCGGTGATTGCGCAACCAAACAGCAGCGACGCATTGATTTAGACAATTATAAAAATGCGAGCTTCTAACTTCCGATCCGCACGACGAGAATGAATTAATCCGTAACGTATACTGTTAGTGTCACAAATATTATGAGAGACTAACTGGAAAATATTGTTCCAGGATGTCACGGATATTACTCATTTTCATTCTCGTCAGTAATTAAGCATAAATACTGAATTACGATGTTGTAAGAAATTCCTCGAAGCTAAGGTTCAACAACTATGTACTAATTGGTCGAAATTAATTCATTGGTGTCAGTCAGCAATTGTAATTTACTGATTGCTCTTGATTTGTGATGACAGTAAAGTTGACTGATTTAATGCTGATCTTGCGATGACTCAACAGTCACTATCTTAAGGCCTTCAGAGAATTTTTGAGATACTACTTGACATATCTGATTGCAAACTGAGTTTCCAGGATTCTAGAGCAATGAAGTTTGGTGCCTAGCTGATTAGTGCCTCTATCTTTCAAACACAGTACTTTTAAATAACTCTGCTTTTTGACACATGAACCCTGCCAATTGACACAGTCGCGTAAGTGGCTCGTAGCTCAGTTAGATAGAGCACAGGTCTAGTTTACCTTGGTCGTAGGTTCGAATCCTACCAGCCGCACGTCTTTTGCATGGCAATTTGATTTATCGTTTATTTGATTTCATTGTTGTTAATTGCATTCACGACATGGCTGAAGATGCTTTGGTGGACAATTGATCCCCGCTACTTGCCTTAATGTCGGGGGTCACAGTTGTGACGTGTTATTTATTCATTGATTATTATTGCCTTGACAACTGATGTGTGGTGGTGAGGGTTTGATCTAGCCAATTGACACAGCCGCGTAAGTGGCTCTTAGCTCAGTTGGTTAGAGCACAGGTCTGGTTAACCTTGGTCGTAGGTTCGAATCCTACCACCCACACATCTTTTGCATGGCAATTGATCTATCGTTTATTTAATTTCATTGTTGTTAATTGTTATCTAGGCACGCATGGTCTTTAATTCATTTCTTACCCAATATAATTACATTTGATTTGATGATATTCCCTGCTTCAAAACCACCCACATTTTTCTAATTTTTGCAAAACGTGTTATCAACACACTGACTTCGATGCATTCCATCCTCAGAACAGTCGGATATTAAGTTATGTATTTTGTCCGAGACGATGGTGAAGTCAATTTGATGAAGTGAGGCTTGAGCTGAGCTAAGGGAAATTTCTGGACATCATAAATCAATTAATCTTGAAGCGTGATATCACGCACCAGCAAATTAAAAATGTCAACCACTCTCAGACAAAGCTATGTGGCGAATTCCATCGTCATATGAAGATATGTATCTCAGCAATCAATCTTCAATGCATTCTTCTATTGTTGACAATTTTGACAGATTATGAGAGAAGGCTGTTGATTTAGAATACTCTATACCGTCCATGAATTGGTAGAAGAGTCGTTAGTTCATTTCATTGTTAATAGATAATAATAAAATAAATGAACTTTGCCTATACTCGAAAGCACATTAGGCACGGAGCCTTTCTCATCTCAATCCATGCATATCGGATTCTTTGGAGATACTACATGTACTTTCTGCGCTTCTGACAGAACAACATTTCGCTTGAATTTGAGAAAATCCTTTCATGTTGTAGAATTCAGTTTATGTCCTTTCTGTAATCATGCGCCGAATTTATTGACACTACTTATCATGAACTATAATTTTCGGACTGCATCCAATACAGGCTCTATCATTTACTGACCAGTCTCATTTAGAAAAATAATTGAAAACTCGTGTTGCTTCAAAAAATCGTGACCAATAATTCATTACTTTCATGAATTTTTCAAGGTTTCCTATACTTATGATAGAAAATATACGTAGTCTACACATGAGCTGAAAATTTGAGAGCAGCATTAAAACTAATTAATAACGACCATTCTGCTTCCGAATCTTCCGATAATTTTGGCAACAGCTTTTCATCTGCCACGCGCTGCTGTCGACTACTCATTGAATTGATCATATCCGTAGCGATGTCAGAGTATAATGTCAATATCGGCTCTCATCACACACGCCAATTTAAACTGCGGGCGGAATGTTTGATAATACCAATGACAAACAGAGGCTACCATTTTCCTATAACTTTCAATCTTAAAATTGCTTAATTTTCTGACTCCCATGAAAACACATGGGCTATATCATACCCAAATTTAGTAACTGCAAATTCTCTCTATGAGTAACATTGATTGATTTACTAGAACTTCGAAACTATTAGTATACATGAAGTACATTTTTACATCAAAATATTTTGATTGACGCGAAAAACACCTGTCGTCATTAGGCATCTAACCGACGGATCCTCGATGCTTCAATTCGTGCATTTTTCTGTGTAAATGTCATAAGTGGCTTCCTAAAGGCTTCGAGAAAATTGGAGATTCATCAGTTTAACACTTTCGAGTCCAGCGCATCTTGCACTACTACTTGTATGATATTTAGATTATATATAGCTACTGCGATGCTCAACATATCAATTCAGTACATGAAATGATGGTGAGAAGCCGCTTTTCCTTCACAACACATTTTAATACTGTAAAAAACATCCTTTGGACTGAATATAACACTATCCTCGAACATATTGCACTCTCTTTGCTTTCCTTTCCATTTTCTTTTGCTTCTTGTCATCAGTGGCTTCTTCCTCTGCAGGAGCGAAGAACCATGGCCCAAGAATGTTAACCCAAAGTTTGTAAAATGCCACAATAGGTACCTGAAAATATTCCAACATGAAAATTCTGCACGATAAGGACAATGTTGCAAATCTCTCACCAAAAGCCACAAAAACCAGAATTTGTAGGAGATGAGAGCCAATGTCTGCACGATGCACGAACAAATGATGATGTCTTTCAAGTACCTGAAATTTAAACATATTGAAGGATCAATTTTTGTTTGTTTGGAAGAATCAAAGCATTTCATATAGAAAATCGTGATAATTTGCTTTTGTGTATTGATAAAACACAAACCAATCGACTCTATCGATTGAAAAATTTATTGGCAGAAGCCACAATCGGAGACAACACGATCACCAGTGGACATAAATTGCTTTTCATTAAACGCTGGATGTGTGGATTCCGGAGGTGGAACGGAGGCAGCTGAGACTGCAAGAATTCAGTCGGTGTGGAAGAAATTCCTAGAGCTATCGCCTATCCTGACCAGTCGTGCTACTCCATATTGGATGACTCGTACGTCAAAGCTTGCATGACTTACGGAAGTGAGACTTGGGCTATCACGGCTGTAGGAAAAAGAAGAATGGAGGTAGCAGTCAGAAGGATGATCAGATGCACGTGTGGAGCATCTCTTGCATATCGGGTTGCCAGCGAGGACTTTCTGACGCGCCTGAACTTGTAGTCGATCTATGAGGCCATTAAGGTGTGCAGGTTGCGATGTTGCGGCCATGTGGTGCGGAGGGATAACAGAGATTGGGTGAAGAAAGTGTGGAAAATATAGATAAAACGGCACCAAAAGGCCGCCCAAAGAAGACCTGGGAAGAAACCGTGTCCATAGACTGTTGCCGAAATGGTCTCTCTCGCATGTGCAGGAACGCATGATAGGGCCTTAACGAAGAATTAAGATGCGCAATAGAACTTCGTTCTTTGAAGTCGCAAATATGACGTCTCCTATAGCTTTGGCATGTAATAAAGACCTCAAGGAAGACGTTCAGAACGGTAAAAGTGGATGATCGACATCACGAGAAGACGTCCAACCTGGTGGTTAACCTCGTCATTAAAATAAAGCTTATTCTCACGGAACTATTTCACGAAACATTTTCAGTACCGTATTTCTTCGAATACTGTGGTTACCATGAAAAACTATATTTAGGGTGCGGTTACTATTTGAGGGCGGCTATTATTCGAAGAAATACGGTACAAATCATGCTTAAGTTGACGTCTTTTCTTTTTTCTGAAATTACATCTTTGAAATTGATGAGACAGATTCTGTGTTCAGATTTGCAGACTTTGATGCGCAGCTAACTGAGAATCAATTATAGTTATAAGCCGCGAAAATATACCGCATTTATCCCAGTTAGCATGTGACCAACGTCATACAGGAAGACAAGACGTGGAAGATCGCTATCAAGAGAATGTCGTCCAATCTAACAGAGAATAAAAAAAGGAGAAAAATTGAGTGAGTGAATCAGAGGCATCATTTCATTCCTTCTTATGGAGAGCTTCAAAATAGCGAATATAAACGCAATTTCTGTCACGTTTTTAGTCACTATATACTTCAACACTTAACTCCAGAACAATATCCAATGTCAACTATATCCTGCTAGTTCAAAACTTCGCAGTGAAATAATCGCAAGCATTTAAGGGATCACTGCTTATATGAAGCTTTTTAAATTTCTTTGATTTATAAATACTGACCGACATGTACGACATCAGCTCAGATTTCAGCAGACGCAATAACAACAATGACACTAGATGACATGAATTCAAGTAAAAGCCTCACTTTGTTACTTACTCGCCCATACCGTCTTCCATGTTGACATCCAAACCAACATCCACCAGTTGATTTCCTTTGAAAGTGCTCTGGGCCATGCTGGACATAAACTTGTAAGCGAGGAAACCGAGCGAAACAGTCATACCACTAACGAAGAGAACGGTGTAAGTGGCCGTTTTCCAGAAGAAAATATATAAACAGACGAAAAAGACAGACTGCAATGAGACAAGCATATTTGCAATAATTTCAATTGCAACTACATCTTATTAGAATGCAATTCATCACTTCAACATGAGCATCTGAATTCTTTTACATGTAAAGATGAGCGATCCTACCCGAAAACCGAATGCTCGGGTTCGGGTAGAGCAATTAAGAACTCGGGTCGGGTCGGGTAGGATTATCTCTTTTATCTAAAACCCGAAATAACCCGAACTCGGGTTTTTTTCGGGTTGGAGCATGCAGATTTGAAAAATGTTTAGATATTTAAAATATATTTTCTGTGAAGTTAGTACAGTTTCATGTGTACCTGTAGTTTCATGAAGTTTTCAAGAAATTGTGGCTTATCACATTCAATTACTAGCTCATAAACAAATGAAGCCACCAAATTCATTTTGATAAATGAAAAGCTTGTATCTTGCACAATGCATTTCGTCCACCCTTATTCAAGTGCAAACATTAAACTAAAATATGCAAAATCTGAAAATAGCTTTTCTGTAGCAATAAATCTATTAACAAAATTGAGAGCATACAAACCTGTCATTTGTCAGGCTTAAGATATATGAACTAATAACAAAATTGAGTAAATAACCTAGATATTAAAAGAAGCAAAACCGAGACTAAAGCCACTAAAGTAAGTGAAGGATGGAAATAAAATCTTTTTGCGAGCAGAGGTCGGGATTCTCGCGTAAAATAGTGAGAGTCTCTGCAATTCCTTATGTGTGTTTGTTGTTGATGTGGTTGTTTACACCAAGATTGTTCACAGCACCTTGTCTCTCATTACAGACTAGAAAATGTCTTGCGATGCTACTAGCTGGAATCGCAGTGGACCTTGGTGAACATTTCAAAGGGTTGGCTAACTACTTTGGAAGGTGTTCCGAAACTCTCACATTCAGCCATCTTACCGTCTTACAAACGTACTTGCTTCCACAAGTACAATGAAATTGATAAATAACAGTTGATGTGGAGAAGAGCGGCAATCGGTCATTCAGACAGCGTATCGGAATCATTCGTGTAGTGAAAATCACTTGCAAACGAGAACTAGAAGCACACTGAATGCTTTGTTGAAGCTATTAATGATAGGTGTAGGTTTGTGATTGATCCGAAACAAGAAGATTAAACCAAGAAAATGTGTTAATGATTCTTCACGTGTTAATGATTTGGTCAAACAATTAATAGTTGATAAAGAATGGAGACACCAAAGCTTTCACTTCTGGATATCAAATTCCTAGAATGCATGGTCTTCCAAAGATACACAAAGTCAATGTCCCTCTTCGTCCTACTCTTTTTTTCATGAATGGATCACCAGTTAATGATTTATTCAAATGGCTAGCTCAAGCTTTGCAAGCAGTGGTGGAATACTTTGGAAAGTACACTCTCAAAGACACATTTTAATTTATTGACTTGGCTAAAGAATGTGATGTCTCATCGAATCCAATGCATTCGTTTGACGTAAAATCTATATTTACAAATATTCTGCATGCTGTACTAAACTATTGACAATAATTTTAACGATCGGACGTTTTCAATTGAATTGCGCCATTCCTTCATATCTTCTACGAGAACATCTAGTTAGAAGTATGTACAAATGACACACAATTTCTATTTGATGGCAAATACTACAGACAAATGGACTGAATGAGAGAGTTTCGGAACACCTTCCAAAGTAATTTGTCAACAACCCATTCAAGTCAACTCTTTGAAATGTTCACCAAGATCCACTGCGATTCCAGCTAGTAGCATCGCAAGACATTTTCTAGTCTGTAATGAGAGACAAGGTGCTGTGAACAATCTTGGTGTAAAGAACCACATCAACAACAAACACACACAAAGAATTGCAGAGACTCTCACTATTTTACGCGAGAATCCCGACCTCTGCTCGAAAAAAGATTTTATTTCCATCCTTCACTTACTTTAGTGGCTTTAGTCTCGGTTTTGCTTCTTTTAATATCTAGGTTATTTACTCAATTTTGTTATTAGTTCATATATCTTAAGCCTGACAAATGACAGGTTTGTATGCTCTCAATTTTGTTAATAGATTTATTGCTACAGAAAAGCTATTTTCAGATTTTGCATATTTTAGTTTAATGTTTGCACTTGAATAAGGGTGGACGAAATGCATTGTGCAAGATACAAGTTTTTGATTTTATCATAAAGTTCATAGCTCTATTTTTTAATTTGATGATTAGTGCTAGACTGAAGAGCTGTTGGGTACATAAATTGTGCATCAGCAGAAACATTAAGTTCATAAAAGACGTGAGTCAAACAACATAAGAATGTTTTCTAACTTACATGAACAATTGATAAGGCCATGAAATATGTTTTCAAGGTACTTTGATTTTCCTCATGGATTTGCTTGGCTCCTTTAGTACCTTGTTTTCCCTTCGGTTTTTGCATAGTGTCTGTAAGAGAAGAAACATTTATTTGAATTCATAACTCTGCGAATACCTCTACAAATGCAATATTGTGATGACAAAACAAACATTGCTTATGCTCGGAAGCACATTAGAGGTGCACCTTTCTTCCATGTGACTAGATTTACTTATCCCACCCTCATTCTTTCGTGCCGAGTGCTTAACAAGAATGCAGAATGCACCTACGTATTTCAGAAGTCTTAGGTCTGGCCCAAAGATGACTTGAACCCAGGTTTGACGGAGGCAGGTATTGAAATTAAGACTTTCAATTAGACACGGAATGTCAGTTTGCAGCAGTCACCAAATGTGCGTCTGACATCGTACGTTTATGGTAAAGACACTTTTTCTCTCGTCCATCGTCATTTCCCGATACTGTGGCCGTCTTGAGCAGGATATCCGACTGATGCCACGTTAGTGAACACCTGCATCCGACCTAGCAATTTCCAATGATCCACATTAATCTATCTTGTCCCACCAGATTTCAACTCCCTCTATCACCTTCGCCATGCTCTCATGATGATTGAAACATCTTTCCTCCTCGGTCGCTGTGAGGCTGTGTCCACATCATGTTCGAGTGAGACCCGAAGCGCCCAATCAAGGTGCTTGCTAAATTCTACGCCGAAGCAATCTTTTAATTCCTTACAAGCCTCGATTCGTGTCTTTCTAACATGATTCACGATTTCAGTGCCTAACATAAAGTAAACAAAAACTGAGGCTTACACCCATGTAATAAAAATAAATCAGAAATTTACACATTCGAAAGTAATTTCAAGTGATTGAGTTTTCAGTGACAATCGATGTACATATTTGCCAAACCCCTCATTATTATTGCAGGAAGAATTATGAGACCCATCAATTTTTTTCTGAAAATGGTGAAAGCTGGAAATTGCTATCTCTGGCATGGGCCATCAAACTAATGAAGGAATTAGATTTCGACTTGGAACCGCTGAAAAAAAGCACTAAGCCCCTTGCTCACATTGAAGCTCCTTTCCCATTACACGGCAGATTCGTCCTTGTCCTCATCTTCCTGGTGCCTCAATCGGCATCGTCTAGGTCTGGGAGCGTCTTTATCTCCTTCCCTAAGATGATTATTTATAATTTAAATTTCTAATTGAAAAATCGAGTTATATCGCAACTAACTTCAAAACTGAAAAGAATATGCAGACTTTCCATAGATGGATTAAGTCTTCGTAGACAGCCTTGTTTTAGGGAAACTTTCATCCCGTCGACAATTGAAGTAACATACGATAAGCAGTATCGCCACAGAAATCATTCAGTTAGAGAAAGAGAGATGTGAATCTTTCGATTCAGATCATTGGACTCCTGATTGAACCGAGCGTTCCAAAAGTCCTCGTCATTGGAGATACAAGTCGAAGGCTCCATCGATAATTTAATTAAGAACTCTAAGTAAACCTCGAACTCCTTCTGAACTTATTGAGCCACGGAGATGACAATGACGCTGAATTAATTATATCTGAGCGCAATTATTATTTGTTGTTCATTCAAGAGTGAATGTTAACTGCACTCAAGCAACAGAAGAATATGAAAACTTGACTTAGCCTGCCCAACCAAATACTTGAAGAAATATAATGTCTTATGAACAGACCACGGTCATGTCGCCTTCATCACTTGATGAATCAAGGAGAGTTATGGTAGATTATGCAACTAAATCCTATAGTTGCCACGAGAAAATTGATGAGCTCTTGACGCTTCATTGAAAAGTTTCAAGTTTAAAAGCAGCTGGAATAAAACTATTCATTTTACCACGATTATTATTCACTGCGGTCAAAAAATCCAAGTATTTCTTGGTTTTTATATAGGCCTATAGATATATGAAGCAACAATTGATTTCGGCTATATTCCATAGCCACTCTCAAAGAAAAATGCACGGCGAATCGGTTTCACGAATAATTTCCAACAAATGAAACTGCAAAAGCAATTATATTGATGGATATTGGGTAAAATTAGTCAATTTTCATTTACCTCATTAAGAAATTTTGAAAGATTTTGACAGACTGCAGACTCACTGACAAACTATTTTTCCTATATTCACATTGTCACTTGACAAAAAATGGAACCAGACGGTGATACAAACGCTCAAAATTAAAAATATAGCCTGCCCAAGGAAACCATTCAAATGCGCTTTCACTGGAAATACATGTATGTTCACTAGAGATTTGTCACTTTGGTAGTAGCTGCTAGACGCTTCAATAGTAACTTGGCAGGTATACCAGCACAGCTTAGTAGTAGACTATTTTGCCAATGGAAACTGAAAAATTTTTGACAGCTATTCGATATTTTTCTTTAAATAACTAAGTAAATATTGTGCATTAATTTACAGCTGTGTCGAGTAGACTTGCATGTTTGTCAGTGGAGGGCAACCAAGTTGGGATAGCGGGCCACAAGGAGTGGCACGCGAAGAGGCTCGCGGCCACTAATTTTAGAAGGCAGTAGTATAGGCTTAATATTCTTTTATTCTGCACTTTTAAGTATACATGAGGACTGTTGTACCGTACGTGCATTTATAGTGGTCGTATTACATTACAAAATTTTACATGTAAATGCATGCGGCAGTATTGTACGCAACTAATTTGCTTAATATTAAGGAATCATAATTTACTTTCTACAATTCATGTGAGCATTGAAGAGCGAATAGGACTATAACAAAATATGGAAGCTTCTTTTGTGTAATTAAACGGTAATTTGACTGACACTACCTCATTTCATTGAAAAACAGCGGTCTGTAAGTGCAGTGCAACTATCCGCCTGAAAGCCGCACAAGTAGGAATTGATTTTCATACAATTATTGATCATGATAGATGTACATCTTTATCTGTGCATATATGTCACCCAAACATATGCGGCTTTCAAAAGCCGTGCACAAACGGTAGTCGTGTGCTAATGCCAATCGAGTATACGAAATATATATAAGCGTAGTAGTATACAAATGAAATTCAACAAGAATATTTGAAAAAAAAAATGCCGGTGTTACGAGATTCAGTTTCCCTAGGTTTTAGTTTCCGATCGGAAAATAAAACCATGGTTTTAGCTTCCTAGTAGGAAAATGATACCAGGTTTTATTTTCCTATTAGGAAACTAGAAGCCGCAACACCAGGGGAAAACCAGTGGGAAACTAAAACACACTTAAAAATGTTGGGTTTAATTTTCCTATCGGAATATTAAACCATGGTTTTAGTTTCCGGTAGGAAACTGAGACAGAGGGAGAGAGAGAACTATAACACCGGCCTGTCAAAATTTTGCGGTTAGATTTCTCCATTTGTAGTCAAGGTCTAATTAATGCAGCCTCTTTCTAGGTTAATTGATGCGTGGTTTACAACGTAGAGAAACATTCTCAGCAAGACATCGAACTCGCGCAGGTGATGACTTTTATGTGCTTATACGAGAAGATATTCGTTACGAGAGGAGCATGGTTGGGTAATTCCAATGGGAATTTTTGTTTTTTGTGCCATCGTATTGCTCATTTAGTTGTTAATCAATGTTTTTGCAAATACTAAACAGGATCTTTGGGACCACTTTAGATATGAGAAGCGGTGGCGGGCCACCGAGTGGCCCGCGCGCAACGCGCTGCCCATCACTGGATTACATGTTTGTACTCTGCATATTTTCTAATCATAGGTAGGCTACAGGGACTAAGAAAGTCTCAGAAATTACGTAATTATTTTTTTAATCTTCCTACTCCGATTCTGTCCGACAGCATGTCATTAGTAAGGGACAAACAATAAAGGTCTGCATTTTTTATTTATGACTGCATCTCACCTTCACCCTATCTCTATTTTGCCTATTTTGTCAAAAATTTTGGAGAAAATTGTCTGTCAAAAATTTATTTTTCCTGTTATCAAGCACAGAGTGGACCCTTGTCAATTTGCCTATATTCCCCGTCTGGGCTCTGGAGTCACTTCGGCTGTTGCTCTAGCATATCACAAAGTTATTGAATTTTTGGATAAAAAGTCTGGCGCTGTTAGAATTATGACAACTGATTTTTCTAAGGCTTTTGATAAATTGCTGCACTCTACTATCGTTTCAGCTTGTGTCAAGTTTGATTTGCCTAGTTTTGTAGTCAGATGGGTGTATAGTTTCTTGTCTTGTCGAAGACAGCGAGTAAAATTTATCGGTGGTGTGACATCTGATTGGAGTTGTGTACCAAGTGGTGTCCCTCAAGGAAGTGTAATTGGGCCAGTATTGTTCTGCTTGGCTACTGATTCGCTTTCTGCTGTCTGTTGGAATACCTTCATGGTGCGCTATGCCGATGATGTTACCTTCCTTCATTTTATTCGAGACAGCTCTGAAGATAATCTCCAGCAAGAGCTTAATAGCATTGATAGATGGTCCTCCGATATTGGCTTGCCTCTCAATAAAAATAAGTGTTTTGTAATGGACATTGTAACAAAAAAGAATCTGGTTTTGTCTGATGTTTATTTTCCAGATGGTAATGCCTTGTGTCAGGTCTCATACATTCGCATTCTGGGCGTTACTTTTTCTAGTGACATGAAGTGGAATTTGTATTTGGATGATTTGGTTATGAAAGCGAGGAAGAGACTTTATGTCATGTACAATCTTAAGAGATCGGGTTGCCCTGCTACCCTTATGTACAGATCATATGTCGCTTTTATTCGCTCCATATTTTTATTTACTTATCCAGCTTATTACAATGCACCGGACTATCTATTTAATAAAATAACGCGCTTGGAGAAGCGAGTGTTTAGGATTATCAATTCGAATGAGTTTCCTTCATTCATCGAAGCTGCCACAAAGATATGTTACAAAATGATTTCATCAATTGAGGGGTCGTCTTCTCACCCCTTGTCTGTTATGTTTCAACCACATAATTGTCGACTAATTCGTTCTCAGTGCACTTTGCGTCCACCATTCGCAAAAACTGAACGCTTTCGTTGTTCATTTATAAAATTTTGTATTCTATGATCTTGCACTTTTGTAATGCGTTCACCGACTGTAACCATGTGAAGCAATAAAAATATTATTATTATTATTATTGCTAGTTGCAATACATGTGGTGTTATAACCTGAGTGTCTTCAGATTCTATAAAGATGTGTGTTAACGAACATGGCGCGCTTTATTAAACCGTTGTACAGTCGATACTTTAGAGAGTTGTGCATTTCTGGTTTCACACTCTCGTAAGGGATCACAGCTTATTATATATCCTTTAATTAACTACCGTATATTGTATATATTTCCTGTCACAGATAGTGAATGAAGTAAATAATCTAGATATATGTCAAATAAATTCAGACGACTTCAAATAAGCCGTTAAATGCTAATATCAACTCTAATAGACGGTCTGATAAATCTGTCTATACTGCTTGAAACAACTAGTAAGAGCAGCCATTTTGGTTGTTAACAGCGGCAATACACTGCATCATTCTCCGATAAAAAAATGATGCAGAAAAATACATATCTTATTGATATACATATCTGTGATAATCAGCAATAATCAAGTGATACGTAAATCGGAAAGACTCAATTTTTTGTCGGATAAATGAAAGAACACTTGTTCTACGAGACATCGTATTTTAGACATTCATCTTCTCTAATGAAAGTCTAAATAATTTTTAGTCACGCCTTATAGTAGAAAATACACAGTGATTGCTAAGTTGTGACCATTGCAATTGCATATTGGCCTATTCGAGCAAACGACTCACAAACAAATACTCAAATTACAGCCGCTAATTCATTGCTGACGGTCAGATTGTAGCAGTAAATTCTACATAATCGACCATCAAAATGCAACTTTCTTGCTATAAATATACTGTAGAAAGATTTGTTTCGAATACATTTATTCGGGATCCAGAATCCCGGGATTGTATTTTTGTAATTCCGAAATCCCATGATTTGAAAAATTACGCAGGATTGCAATCCCTGATGTTCATATGCCAAAATTAGGTCAAAAGAAGATATGTTTGATGCAATCGCATCATCGACATTAGACATTCGTCGGAGCCATACAAATAGAAGCAAAATTGTTCAATGATAATTTTCTGCATCCTAAATTGAATTGTCCAAGTTTTGATACATTTGAAGTGTTCATTCAATTGGGCTGTACAATTGAAGAAACGTCATGTCCATTGATCAAACAGGGCTCATACAGAAGTCTCAAGTAAGAATTCCAAAACTTTTCCAGGATATCCAGGACTCAGATAATGAAATGGAGTATACAACTCCATAATATACCGGTGAACAATGATAATTACACTTTTATATATCAAGACGATGAAGTAGCTACATTAGCAAATTGTCCTTCGCATCCGCACATCCTTGCGCAAAGTAGAATTTAATACTTTCATGGAATTATCAACAGAAAAAATACATGCAGAAAAAGAAAACGTTTCATTATCTTTTGATTTTATTTACTTCAAAACAAATAATTGATGCAATAGCGAAATAAACAAAACCGGATAAAGTAGAACAAAGTAATTTGGTGCGATTGATTATGTCAATTGTAATCTAAAATGTCTGATGCAAATTTACATCCAGATTGCAACTACTACTCAGACCTACTTACAAAAAATTCTCAAAGCCTAAAAACGGAAACAAGCTACCTCAGTTGTTCTTTCAAGTCGAAAATTCGCCAGTTAATAATCAGCAATTCGCTTGCAGTTTCTCTTTCGATTGCTCCAATTTGCTGATTTCGACGGACAAAAGTTTCCTCTCTTTCCGCTTCTTTTCTCCATCTGTCTCCTTCTTCTTCGCTTCGTCGAGCGCTTCCTGATATTATTGTCTAGCATAACGCACAGACCGCATCATTTCGTTTGTGACAGTGATGTTTTGAGAACCACCTGCATGCTAGATGGCATCATATACTATTCGCTGATTCACAATCCATGCTTTCTTTCAGGTTTGCAGAAATAGCGATTGATTGATGGAGAAGCCAGCCTCCACTCGTGCATTTCCATGAGAGTCATAATTATCTGAGAAACAGTCCACAGCTCTTGCATCATATTTTGCTTCAAGATGATTTTATACCCTAACACATCTACACGAGATGTCACAGTGAATTCCGCTAACCTATCTTGAAATTCATCTTTGATGCGTAATTCTGAATACTGCCGCTTTGCTACATCAGCAACTGATGTCGAAATATGTCCACTTTCATGGAGAATTGATAAAATATCTGACATTCACCTATTTGAAATCGAGGCATTTTTTTGCAATAAGAAGTGGTGAATAAGATGAAATAGCTTTTGTGAGTGGAAAATTCAAAGGAGACTGTTCCTGAAGTTTTTTCAACAAGGTCACTATCATCATTCTGCAGGCTTCTCTAGGAGGCAATTCTGGAGGCAATTTTTTCACATGTGACTTAGGTCGAAAGCCAACGTCCAGGTGATTACTAGGCTAAAGACTATCTTTATCGTCCAGGTCAATTGTTGTCAGTTTCGTAGGCTTGTTTGAAAAATTCTCAAGCAAACTTGGTTTGACAATCATCAGGGATGCAAGTGCAAATTGATGAAAAATCCGGAAAATGAGCTAGGATGCGCCTTTTACTTACTTCTAACTTAAAAATTTCAATGATTTAGATAAAGGTGGCCCAGCCATGGTCCCTGTCATTCCGCAAATACATGTATAAAAAAACTATGCATTCTGACCAAACGAACACCCTGCTCCAATGACACGTAAACTTGTAAAACAAAAGGTCGCAATAATTTCAGTAACTTTTATTGAATGAAGTAACTTTTGTCCTTCTTTTCGTTGTCACCTCAAATGAAAATTACAAGCAACAATAAATTGCAATTCACTTTAGAAAAAATAATACCCTCTTGGTCTTGATTTAATCTTAACAGAAGAACAGTGACGCCTTCAGTTGATTACTGAAACGTCGCATTTGGCTCCAACAATCATAGAAAAACGTTTTGAATTTAATAGGGAATGGGTGTAGGCTGTATTGGTTAGGCCACATTACTTTGCTTATCTGACGATTGTTGTATTTTGACATCTGACAATTGTTGAAGTCATGCGACGGCGAAATTACAAAAAACAAGTACCGTGATTAGATTGATCACAGCAAGCACGTAAAAAAATTTAAGAAAAAGCGGACGAATCATGGTCTCGCCTTGCGCTTATGTGCGAGCAGTCTCAAGCGCTCAAGACGCGTTTCTTTCCTCATTTTTTGTGCGTGAAGTACACGTCTCTGCTTGGCCTTTTGTACATGTACGCTGCACATTTTAACTGAAATCATGTTCATACCTGCGTCTGAGAAAGTATAGGCCTAGGGGTTACCCCCTTAATTTTTATGGCATTTTTCAACGAATCCCGAGACCCAATGAAATCTTGGTCAAAAATCCGGAAATCCGGATAAATCCGGAAGTCTTGCATCCCTGAATCATCTGAAGACCCAGTGAAAATCAAAGTTAACTCTTCGAAAAGAAACACAGTCATGGGAGCTTCGCACTGGAAACGTCGAAGGAATGGTTCAATGACATCAATAACGAATTTCAAAAATTCCAATTTTGCAAGACAGAAACTTGCATCAACATCGCTTGTCAGAATCAATTTCACTGTCTCGAAAGATTCTGTCTGATGCCTCCCGGAAACAGGACGATTGTGGACATTTTTGACATATGCTCTTAAGCCTCCAAATATCTCTAATATTCGTACTATGACTTTAGAATTATCCAACCAACGATGCGAACCGTATTTCCGTGTTTCAAAGGAAACAGGAAGGATGAATCTTTATCGGAATTTATTATATCAACATGATTGTCGATCAAGAGATAATCGTGACATCTAGCTGGCGACTGCTAGAAAAGATTATGAAAGGCTTTCAGAAATGTACACAAGTGCCAATTTGATGCATTTTGGCCTATTGCGCATGCACCATGGAGAACATGAACACCACAACTCCCTAGGTTCAAAAGCTGTGGAGAGTTAGGGTCTTTTTCTTCTTTATACTATTGCATCTCTTTACCGTCAAAGCCAGATTTACTTTTGGGCCATCCATGCTCATCTGCAACCTGTTTGTCACACAAAATTTACCAATGGCATTGAGCAAGCCTTCCTTTAGGTCGGAAGCTTTGAAATGTCCGAGAAAAGGAAAACGAGAACCTAGAAATTGGCGGACAATTTTCTCCTGTTTAATATCAAAATATAAAACATGAACATTTTCAAGGAACATTTTCAAATTTCTAAACTTTTCCAGGTCTTTTAAAGGAGATCGCGGATTTCCTTAAGATTCTTCTCCAATCGAAAACACAACTGTCAGTTGAAAGGCTCTAGGCGAATGACATAAACATACCGATACGTGCGGACATTACAAATTTAGTGCGCCAAGCACATTATTGGTTCTGAATATTAATTCTTCCCTTTAAAATGCATGTTTATGTATTAATTGACCAATTTTAATAATCAAGTACTTAGAATAAGTGGTACAATACTGAAGTGCTTCTGACAGAATTTTATTTTAATTTGGAAACATCCAATTGTTTTACTTGATTAATGAATATTAAAGGCTTAACAGCTAAGTGATTGAATAATCTCGTCCGATCTGCAGCTAAAGCTTCTGTAGGGAAAGAGACTGAAAATTGGATTTTCGGAGAATGTAGTACAATCAACAAATGGGCTAAGAGTTTCTGCGTCTGTCGAGTTCTGCCCGGTACCCGCTCTTATCAGACAATATCAAAACGCATGCATGTAAATGTAAGTGGATGCGGATTGTAATCTTTGAAAACCCCTTCACTGAGACCGATGTCTCTGGCAAGAATACCTCTTTAAATAATAATGTCTCAGGAAGAATGAAATATTTGTGCTCGCCTCAGAAGTCACTAAGAGTGGTCGCGGCAAGGGACTAAATGTCCTAAAAGTAACCCCAAAAAAAATTTTTCATGCATCCCTCTGCGGCTCATGCTTCATAAAAAAAACCAGCCAAGTCATTAGAAATAAGCTTTGGAATACAATTTCGAACAACACCAGGTCACTTCTATCCTGCTTGTTAATGCCTCCAATCGGTGATTGCAAGTTTCAGCTAAAATTGAATCAGAAAGTGTTTGACGACAAAAAAACTATTTGATAAATCTAGATGTGTTTGTGACTTCTTAAAAAAAAGGTATATGAGCTGCATGACCTAGAGATAGTTCTGCACTTAGCGTAAAACGGGAACTTCACACTCAAATCATAGAAAACACAGTCATGTCATTTAACCAAAAAAGCCGGTTTCATTTGCATTTCTTTGATCTCGTCTGACAGGAAGAGGTACCGGGAAGATCTCGACAGATGCATACTTTCACATTAGCCATAAATTGCACATCATTTTGTGAAAGTACCATTTTCGGTCTCGTTTTGGTGGCGTGACTATATATCGAAGGGTCTTCGGTCGGAGTTGGAGACGTGTTAATTGGACCACTGCACCGATAACCTGGTTGAGAAAGAGCATACTCTTCATCATAAAATGCATTGTATATAGCCACTAGGCCTTATAAAATGATTTAAAGTTTCGCAAATTTTAGTTAAACATGCAAAAAATTAGGACAGTTTGTATCTTGTCGATAAAATTAATAGAATATGGCCTCTACATACTTCTAAGGCTAGTGCAATTGAGTTACCTCATAGAATTTTAGCATGCAAAAGCTCAAGACGTAGGCAAGATCATGTGAAAATGACTTCGATTTTGTTGTTCAATGATCAATCGTGATCATAGATTTAGCGTATTTTATATTATTGCTGCATAATCTGACATATTAATGAATACAAATACTCTCCAAAAAAACTAAGAGATTCCAGCATATAATCCATAGACCGAACAGCTTTAGCAAAAACATCGATCACCAATTAGACACTTAGATTATGATTAGTCGAAAAAAGATTGGGTTTGGTTGAAATTCAGTTCAAACATTGACTAGCATCTAAAACATTCCCAACAACACACGAAACATCAAACATGCCATTATCCAGATCATCAAAATAATATAAAATGAAGTTGTTGACAAATTAGCTCTTACGCACACTACGTTCTGATAAGTGTGCTTGTCTCCGCGGATTGATCAAGGGATTGAAGTAGAATTACAGTAAGATTTTGTATATAGTATGCACTACGTTATTTGTGTTCGAATTTTTTGTGAAATAGGAAATACTGCTGAAGCATTACTTCAGCGATGTGGGACGCGTCATTAAAAACGAAACAAACATTTCGTCAATTTGAAGATCACGCATGCTGCTGGAAAATAATATTTAAGTGGTAAAACCTTCTTGTAACGAAGCTGACCTCAGTTTTGTCTAACAGCTTAGTCCTACGTCAAAAGCTAAATAACAGCAACACAAGCGATTCAAAGTGATGAACAATGCTGCAAATACATGCAATAATTGAAAACATGATTAAGTCTGTAAATATTGACATGGTCACACAAATCAATGCGTGTAATTGAGATTATTATAGTGCTTATCGGTCGTCGAATTCTTACATTTGCAACACAGGCAATGGATTACGCACAGAAGCAATAGTCGGAGCCACGTAGATCAATAACACAAAAAATGGCATTATGAAAGTAAAAGGAATGGAAATATTGAACTGTCTGGAAGATAAGGAGGGTATTTTAGTCACTTCGTTACAGTCACGATCATTAGTCATGACTTTCCTCGAAATCTCTCTTCATATTGCAGCCTCAAATAGGCTCGAAGACAAGAATAGTAACAAATTAGTTCCCATAGACATCGAACAACCTTATGATTAATGTTCGATGTCTGTGTTAGTTCCTATATACATTATCTCAAAACAGAGAGAATAAAAAATGACGACAAGTCATCAACTACGGTCATCACTGACAAGCTTTAGAGCAATCATCGATCAATCTCATTTTATAAAGTGCGCTACTTCATAGAATTAATGCATGAATATGATGATCATCACAATTTCACGAAAATACTTGATGCAAAAAGATATTTTACAGCATTATTTCTCTTTGTTTTTCTGCAACGTATAGTCACATTCAAAATAGTCTTAGATCGTTACTACAACAATATTCGACAACAAGTAAACATGTCGAAAAATTCAGTCAGGTTGATGTTGCCTCACGAAAGCTCAGGTAAATATCAATCGAAATGAAGTATCAATTATATCAAGTAAATAACGTGGTGGGTGTAATTCACAAATAATTTGTAAATTTATCACGTAAGATAAAGAATTCAGTCATGAAATTTTTGATTGATAGTGCAGTAATGAATTTCGTATTCATAGGCATTCTTTATCAATTGAATATACATTGTCGAAATTTAATTAACAATGCAATGGACCAAGGTCGATCACTGACATGGGATTTCACTTTTTTCGGCATATGTTCAGCGACAATCCAGTGGCCAGCTGGTGGTTAGCAACAAGTGTCTAACAGGTAAGCTGTAACGTGTAAACCAATCATCAGTTCTACAGATTTTTGTTGAGAAATTTATTAGCGACTGGGGATTGGATTATCCGTGAGTCAGACAGCTCAAAGGACTCTCAAGTACGCTGTCTGTTCAGAAAAGTTAGCGTACGCAAGCAATGCCGCTTCGACGGTAAGTTGGTGAAAGTTGGTGACTAAGTTGGTAAGTTGGTGACTTCCATGGAGCTTCAAAGACAGCGACAAAAGAAAGAAAGAAGCAGAGTTGACCGACCGAAAAAGAAACCGAAGGAAAGCTTCTACGCCTACTCGACCAAGTGGATTCAGAAATAAAAGAATAATTTATTATAATATATAATAATAATATATATAATATTATTGTTTTGGTGTTTGCCGAACCCATTATTGTAAGAGAAAACTTGGTAATTTTCATCATTTAACGTTTTCGACCAAGCATCGCTGCGCTTATCATGACTCATGATCACGAAATGTTTTTTTTAGATTATACAATTTTCACTCAACATGTTTGTACATTAGTTTCATGGCACGTAGAACATCATAGATTAAATAACATGAATAAAATCCGGGATATCTAGTGTTCATGCAGGTCCTGGTGATCCTGGAATGTGATGCATTGACAACCAACAGACCACCCAGACATTCGCTTTTCCGAAAATATGCCTGAATTTTCGCTTTTATCGAGTGGCATTCGTTTATTTTTCGCTTTTTTTGGGTAGAGCAAGAAAAAAATTGTTTCGTAGAAGGCTTTTTTTGGATGCTGACAACGTGAACTTTTCATGCTGTCCTTTACTTTAGTCTTCCTATCATCCATGTGTTGACAATTGAATCCAGATGTTGACAATTGCATAATCTTATGCAATAATTTATATTATATGGGAATTGGAAAATGTACCCTTATTAGCAAAAGAGTGATGTCGTAGCAATTCTTGAAGTCAACGCCTTGTCGTAGTGCGTTCCGGTACATGCACAATTTTTTGCAGTAATTTTGAGGCCATGGCGCTATAGCTTTTACACGAGTTTGAACTGATGTATGTTGAAAGTACAAGCGAGTTACATGCTACAAATAAATGTCATCGTATTTATCAGTCAAGGAATTGGAGACATCAATCCATGCTGGTTTGTTTAAGACTCACGGGGGAGGCCTACTACCGACTTGTCTGAGAAGATTGATGTTGGATTATTGAAACAAACTACAGGCCTGCCACACTACTCTTTTTTAAAAGAGTCACTTTTTTTACAGGATATTTGGAAATACTCTTATTTCACTCTTTTTTCCGCCAAACTCTTTTTTCGTTCGTATTGCTTGTAAATTTCTACATTTTTTGTACTAATGCAGGTGGTAGACAAAAGAGTTTGTCGCCCGGGGAAGTACCACCGCCTTTCATGTTTAGCAAGACTGTTCGTATGAATTACCGTATTTTACCGTGTATTAGACTCTACTGACTCTGTACGTGACGTGTATTCTACTCGGAAACTCAAAAATATTCCCGCGTCTTCTTTACACGGGGCTGAAAAAATAGAAAAAATAGATTTCCGAACCGAAATTATGATAATACCTTCGACCGAGAGACAGCTATCTAAAACGACATTCAGTTATTTATGTCTGATGACGATCTGATTTCTGATAAAAACACTTGCTTTTCGAAACTTCAGTTCTTTACTACAAACTACGCTCGTACAAGGATAGTTGCTACCGTTTTTTCTTGATTAGCTTAGTATGTCTTATGCGTCTTTTCCCTAAATTTTAGGGGTGCGCCACACATTTGGAAGTGTACCTTATATATGTATACAGTAATTAGGTAAATACGGTATGCATGCCTACATCGTTACACCAGGACTATTGTGGGATATACGCAATCATATGTTTGTCAAAGAACGATTAGTCAATACACAGTCTTTCTACACTTGAATGGTTGCCGGTTTGATGTAAGCTTTATGAATGTTAACTTTATAGAGCAAATTATGAGATAACTATCCACGCGTAGGTCTTCATGGTTAATACCAACCTGAGAAACCTGGGAAAATCAGGGGATTTTTGCTCAATCTGGGATTTTAAAAACATGAGTAGTAAGAATTATAAGATATGGTAGTTCTGTTACATGTAGACCTACCTAGCAAGATTATTTTTATCAAATGATTGATTCCATCTCAATTTTCTACTCTGATACAATAATCATAGATATTATTCTTCATGGATTTGTGGTTTTCTGCGGGTCCCTTGTCATCAGTAACATGGTTGATTTGAGTTTCAGACCATCCTCTAAGAAGTCATATAATCAAAGATAATCACCGAGAGAAGCACAGACTAAACAATTTCAAATTTACTTAACGGTTATCCGGGTTTTGAGGTACAGTGTACCTCAGAGCACACTTTGAAGTGATGCCAAGCGTTGTAGACTTGGAGTAGGACGCTGAAATTTTGCGACTTTTCATATTTTTTAATGTAGAATTTATATTCGAAACCGCGTACTGGCATTTTTTGCATTTTTGATTTGGAGACGTCTTCAAATATCAGGAATGCAATCTCAGTTGATGTCGGTGTAGGTGCTTCTGTAGCCTTGAGGAAAATAGTTAAGAATGGAAAAGCGATGAAACTGGCATTCTTGTCCGATTGCCAGAAATTTCTGATTAAATTGTGCTCCAAGATCGTTGAGAGAAGTCCACTTTCAAATCCACAAACCAAAAGTTTAAGTTCACTTTCCCCAAGACTAATTTCAAAATCCACAGATTTTGCAACAGAACGCTTCAAGAATCTTCAAGATTGATATCTCACGTTCCCTCTTTTCCAATTGAAATACTACATGTATTACTTGTTTGTATGCACTTATTTGCATGTACTTACTTCTATGTGTCTACTGTTTGTAATGTGTATATGTTTATATTTTTGCACCAGTTCAGTTATATTTGTAGATGAAATAAAAGCGCGACTTTCTAATTTCAGGAATGAGTAAAAGTCACAGTTCCCAAAAGTATTTGCTGGATTGGGAGATCTGCAACGATTGTAACAAAGATCAAATAGGAAAATGGTGTTCGGCAGAAAAAATAAGCCAAATTTTGGATATTGCACATGGTGCAATCAGTTGCGAAAAGTCCATCTCAGTTGCGAGCAGCGGTAAAAGTGCTCTCCTTGCACATGCGAAAACTGACATTCACATGAAAAATAGGAAATCAATTGCTGGTTCCTCAAGCCTCAGTGGATTTGTTAAAACGATTAATCCTAATGTATCGCAGAAGGTTTCAAAAGCTGAAATTCAAGCTTCATTAGCTATTGCAGAACACAACCTTCCACTTGCTTTTGCTGACTGCTATGACGAACTAGTCAAATCTAGCTTTGAAGATTCGAAAATTGCTCATGAATTTCACTGCAAACGAACAAAATCTACTTACATCTTGACAGATGGCTTATTACCTTGTATTCATGAGGAAACTGTCAATGACCTAAAAAAGAACAATTTTTCTCTTTTGATCGATGAAAGCAATAAGAAATACGGCACAACTTACTTAAACCTTCTCGTGAAATACTTCGACGAAAAAGAAGGAAAAGTTGTCACAAGATTTTTTAAGTCAGTGACAGTTGCACATGCTACTGCAGCGGATCTTACGAAAAAGATAATGGATGCCTTAGATGAAGATTCCATACCAACCGACAATTTGCTCATGGTCATGTCAGATAGTCCGAATGTGATGAGAAGGGAAAAGGGAAGTGTTATTAAGAATCTTAAAGATAAAATGCCGCACTTGATAGATATCGGAGGGTGCACCCTCCATCACATAGCCAACGCTGCAAAGTACGCATCAAAAGAATTCGGAGAAGACATCGAAGAATTTATTGGAGACGTGTTTTATTTTTTCCGTAATCATCCAGCTCAAGTTGAAGACCTAGCCTGTCAGCGAGACTTGCTCGAACTGGAAAAACACAAAATTCTTCGGTATGTGGAAACAAGATGGCTCAGCCTAATTCCAGTTGCAGACAGACTGTTGGAACAATATCCCGCTCTTTTATCGTTATTCAATCGTTTGAAAACCAACAAATCGATGATGAAAGAACCCCGAGTCCAAAGGATAGTAAAGGCGATGAAGGACCCATCCACACGATTGTATCTGACCTTCTTGAGTCACGGTTTACGTATTTTTGAAAAGTTCGAAAAGCGATTTCAATCCCAATCTCCTTTAATTCATCGTTTGTATTCGGAGCTTTCTGAGTGTTTCCAGACACTCATGCTGAGATTCTTGAAACCGGAAGTTGTCCAGTCTGTGGATTTACGGAAATTGAAGGATTCAAATGTGTCAGAACGTGTGAATATGTTTTTTGACGAAAAGCTGTCAATCGGGCAGAACGCGAAAGATTATCTCTCCAAAAGCGGTGATACGATCTCCAACTCTGCGAGGAAATGTTTTTATGATAAAGTTCGTGCTTTTTACGCGACTGTGCTGAAAAAACTTGTCAAATACATTCCACTAAATAATGAAACACTGATCGACCTTGCCTTTCTGGATCCGACTTTTCAAAAGATGGACCTCAATGAAGACGCTGGGATGCGATTAGCGCAGAAACTGAGCACAACGATCTCGCCGGAGGAAATCGACACTTTACATGACGAAATAAGACAATATGTCATCGAAAGTATTCCCACTGATTGGAAAAAAGAATCTGAGACTGGAAAGGCTGGAATTGACCAAGTTTATTGGTCGAAGCTGTTGAAAATTCAAAACACTGCTGGTCAACAGAAATATCCGACACTGCAAAAGCTTGTGTTTGCTCTTTTGTCTTTAGGGCATGGGAACGCTGAAACCGAGAGATCGTTCTCTCAAATTTCCGACATCCTCACCAAACACCGTTCAGCATTGTCTGTTCTGACTTTAAACGCTTTATTGACCGTTAAAAGCGAACTGCGCGTAAGACGTCTATCATACACGTCCACTTTGCCTCCGTCATGGCAGAAAGCTTGTTCGACTGCACGAAATAAGTACTTCGATCGATTGGAAAAAGAACACGAAAAACGGCAAATTGTGGATAAACGCGAAGAAACCAAAAACAAAATTGATGCCTTGTCACATTTTATTGAACAACAACAAAAAGAAAACCAGAGGATGAACGAATTCCTCAGACAGAAAAGGCAGGCCTGTGAAGCGGAGACTGGAGCAATTATTGACAAAAAAAGAGCTTTAGACATGATCAAACAAGGACAACGTCTGCTGGAAAAAGCGGAGAACATTGCCATCAAAGCATCTAAAGATAAAGATGCAGCAAATGAGAAAGTTGAAAAATTACAATCAAAAATTATCCAGGCGTCGATAAAAAAGCGGTCAAACCTTCCTCCGCATTGCCGAGAAATGATCCTACGTGTAGGACGAAGCGAATTTGTTGAACTTTGGGATTTTTTCAAAAGACTCTCTTATCGTTGAATTGCTGTGAATGAAGCCGATTTGGCTGAGACGTATCTTCTGTTTCGTTTTATATAGGCCTACATATACATCTAAAGTTTATACGTGTATACTGTACATATAATTGTAAACAGTAATTTCTGATCTTCAAAAATAAAATATCAGTCGTGGATGTGGATGGCTATAAGGGGTGGGGGGAAGCCATCGCAAAAAAAATAAAAATATATGTACATGTACTAAGTACTCTTTTTTACTCTTTTTTCTGGTGTGAATGTACTCTTTTTTTCTGGTGGGACACCGTGGCAGGCCTGAAACTATTAAGTTTATGCGGATGAGTGAGGTCTATTGCATAATGCTGACAAATAGGCCAAAGAAATTGAGATGATAATATGCACAATTGAATATTTTCCGTTGAATTTTTTATTACTGAAACTTTCACTGATTTTTGTGAAGTTCGTGTAACAAGGCAAGAAGTTGATGTGTATAATAATCATTTTGCATCTACTAATAAAGACATTAATATAGTACTGATATGATCGTATATGTGTAGTCTATTTTCATATAACCACTTGAAACTTTCTGAGTTATAGATTGAAGAATACTATACCTTTTCAACATCAAAATCGGAATTGTCAATTTCAAATTTAATATTGACTATTCCGAATTTTTGAAATTGACAATTCCGAATTTGATATTGAATATTCCGAATTTGATGTTGAGAAGGTATAGATCTACCAGTAATGCACCATTTTGTAAATAATTTGACTACCGTTTACATTACTGCAGTCATACTTATTACGTCAAAACTTCACCCACTATATACTGCATTTTCATAGCTTCTGTGTGCTGAGTTATGCGCTATCGACGGTGAGTGCTTCAACAACCCGTGACTTCTTGATAATGCGTCAGTAAATAGGAATGCCTACTTAGAATTCAACGAGAGAAGCTGGTGTTAACGAACCAAGACAAAGAGAATCTTGCATCGTAAACCTAGGACTATTTTTTAGAGCCAATGTTGAAATATATTGATTTTATTTTCGCTTTCGTTTTTTATTACAAAACAGCGGAGACGAAAATATAATCCACATTTTTCAATATTGACTATTTCCAATTCATTTCAAAACTTGGACTTACTTAGCATATTTTAGTGGACGTGCGTGGAGCACGATCTTGATAACTGGCCTTTGAAGTAGGCTGTATACAGTGATAGTTTTAATGGAATATTTTCATGGATTTATCCAATATTGTCATTTATCGGCGCTTTTCATCAATTTAGTTTTAGAATATTGATGTGATGATTTAGATATTTACTATTATTAGATATTACTATTGTCATGAGATGATTAGATATTATTGATTTAGACATTTACAGTGGAAAGTTTCGATTGAAAAAGTGCTGATATATGTCTCATAAAAGGTCGTATTTATATCTGGAATAGGCCCACTTATAGTTGAAAGCTTGATGGAAGGGGTCTGTAAATAACCCACTCGAATGTAAATCATTGTCTACCGGTACATAATGTTCTCTCTTTGGCTGCCAGCCCCTCATTGTCGGAAAAATTCCATTTTGAAATATTTATAATCTAATCACTATAGGGCTACAGAATTGAGCAATATCAATTTGATTGATCGCAAATATACAAGTTGACACTTTTACATCTAAATTAGCGTTTGCAAGAATGTCCATTTAATATAAGATCAATTTTGCTTCAATAATATATCTTAATTATGAGCATTATCTTCGTTTGCAAGATTATTACCATAATGTATTAACTTAACGAGTAGTGAAGAAAGCTACAGTGATTATCAGATGAAACCTTATGTTTACATTCTATCACTGTATAACATAAGTGCCTAAATAAAAACCTAATTGAGGATTCTACATTCGTGATATGATCCACTTCGCATGACTTAAGTTGACAGACCCCTATCTAATAAATACTTGAAAATATCAATATGCTTTCGAATATTCAGATAAAGGAGATAAAAACTTAAGGCTAATTTATTAGTTGGAAGCATCGCAGTTAGAAAAATTTCCTTATCCAAATTTGAAATTACAAAATCATCTTCATTTTGCTGAATTTTCCAGCGGTATTTTTGATGCTTTTTGTAGCACTGTGTTTCAACTATCCTATGAAACAATCTTAAAATCTACATTATTTGTCTAAAATTGAAACAAAATCGAATGCTTTTTATAGGTCTGATCATAAATAGAATACAAAAGCTAGTTTATCCATAAAGATGGTGTGGTGCACTTGCGAATCGTTTAACAAGAAGCAAGAAAAATATCTCGTAAGTGTTCCGTGAAGTTATCATTTTTGTACCTGCAAATAATATTCGCAATCTACACAGGTTCGTAGTATTTGTGGTAGTGTATGGTTTGATGGTTATTATACTCGTAATTAGCGTGTCGTTACAACGCTATTCTATATTGCTTGATGTAAGAAGTGTGGGTTCGATTTTTTCGCTCTTCTAGGTCAAGGATTCGTTTTCTTCGCCTTTTTTATATTCGGTGGTCTTATTGACAACAGATGGCTTAAAGTTTACTGTCTGTTTTGATGAACGCTTCAATAAAGTGACTAACAAAGTCAATTTAATGTTCACGTTTTGTATTTTGATATTAAACAGGAGAAAATTGTCCGCCAATTTCTAGGTTCTCGTTTTCCTTTTCTCGGACATTTCAAAGCTTCCGACCTAAAGGAAGGCTTGCTCAATGCCATTGGTAAATTTTGTGTGACAAACAGGTTGCAGATGAGCATGGATGGCCCGAAAGTAAATCTGGCTTTGACGGTAAAGAGATGCAATAGTATAAAGAAGAAAAAGACCCTAACTCTCCACAGCTTTTGAACCTAGGGAGTTGTGGTGTTCATGTTCTCCATGGTGCATGCGCAATAGGCCAAAATGCATCAAATTGGCACTTGTGTACATTTCTGAAAGCCTTTCATAATCTTTTCTAGCAGTCGCCAGCTAGATGTCACGATTATCTCTTGATCGACAATCATGTTGATATAATAAATTCCGATAAAGATTCATCCTTCCTGTTTCCTTTGAAACACGGAAATACGGTTCGCATCGTTGGTTGGATAATTCTAAAGTCATAGTACGAATATTAGAGATATTTGGAGGCTTAAGAGCATATGTCAAAAATGTCCACAATCGTCCTGTTTCCGGGAGGCATCAGACAGAATCTTTCGAGACAGTGAAATTGATTCTGACAAGCGATGTTGATGCAAGTTTCTGTCTTGCAAAATTGGAATTTTTGAAATTCGTTATTGATGTCATTGAACCATTCCTTCGACGTTTCCAGTGCGAAGCTCCCATGACTGTGTTTCTTTTCGAAGAGTTAACTTTGATTTTCACTGGGTCTTCAGATGATTGTCAAACCAAGTTTGCTTGAGAATTTTTCAAACAAGCCTACGAAACTGACAACAATTGACCTGGACGATAAAGATAGTCTTTAGCCTAGTAATTACATGGACGTTGGCTTTCGACCTAAGTCACATGTGAAAAAATTGCCTCCAGAACTGCCTCCTAGAGAAGCCTGCAGAATGTTGATAGTGACCTTGTTGAAAAAACTTCAGGAACAGTCTCCTTTGAATTTTCCACTCACAAAAGCTATTTCATCTTATTCACCACTTCTTATTGCAAAAAAATGCCTCGATTTCAAATAGGTGAATGTCAGATATTTTATCAATTCTCCATGAAAGTGGACATATTTCGACATCAGTTGCTGATGTAGCAAAGCGGCAGTATTCAGAATTACGCATCAAAGATGAATTTCAAGATAGGTTAGCGGAATTCACTGTGACATCTCGTGTGGATGTGTTAGGGTATAAAATCATCTTGAAGCAAAATATGATGCAAGAGCTGTGGACTGTTTCTCAGATAATTATGACTCTCATGGAAATGCACGAGTGGAGGCTGGCTTCTCCATCAATCAATCGCTATTTCTGCAAACCTGAAAGAAAGCATGGATTGTGAATCAGCGAATAGTATATGATGCCATCTAGCATGCAGGTGGTTCTCAAAACATCACTGTCACAAACGAAATGATGCGGTCTGTGCGTTATGCTAGACAATAATATCAGGAAGCGCTCGACGAAGCGAAGAAGAAGGAGACAGATGGAGAAAAGAAGCGGAAAGAGAGGAAACGTTTGTCCGTCGAAATCAGCAAATTGGAGCAATCGAAAGAGAAACTGCAAGCGAATTGCTGATTATTAACTGGCGAATTTTCGACTTGAAAGAACAACTGAGGTAGCTTGTTTCCGTTTTTAGGCTTTGAGAATTTTTTGTAAGTAGGTCTGAGTAGTAGTTGCAATCTGGATGTAAATTTGCATCAGACATTTTAGATTACAATTGACATAATCAATCGCACCAAATTACTTTGTTCTACTTTATCCGGTTTTGTTTATTTCGCTATTGCATCAATTATTTGTTTTGAAGTAAATAAAATCAAAAGATAATGAAACGTTTTCTTTTTCTGCATGTATTTTTTCTGTTGATAATTCCATGAAAGTATTAAATTCTACTTTGCGCAAGGATGTGCGGATGCGAAGCACAATTTTAGTAATGTAGCTACTTCATTGTCTTACGTCTTCATCGTCTAAAGACACTTTTGTATTTAGCCTGTAAAAACGTTCTTTTCCAATTTAATGGCAAGCTCTATTCATAATGAAGGCGTCGCCATGGGGTCAAAATTAGCTCCCACTCTCGCCAAGTTTGCGATGAATTTGATAGAAAAGCAATCTGAAAGACAACTTTTATTTTATCAGAGTTACGTCGATGATGCTTTTGCTGTCTTCAAAAAAAAAAAATTGAAGCTGTGGAATTTTTCGACTGTTTAAATGCTCTGCATAAAAGTATTCAATTTACCATGATAAATGAACAAGAAAAGCAAATCTGAATTTCTCGACGTTATTGTCCTCAAAAATGCCGATAAATTTGAGACTGAATGAACTCTCAAAACTGTTCACTCAATCAATCGCATTTTGCCTGACACTTGGAAATTATCTGTCGTCTTCCATATTTTCATAACGAGCAAATTGTTTCCGAACAAAGATAAAGTGCCTATGAGTCTCGCCTCTAATCTTGTATACCAATTCAAATGTTGGCAATGTGACAATTGCTATACTGGCGAGACTCGTCGATATTTTATCTCCACTCGTAGACACTTTTTTTACACTTAGAAGGTAGACCTAAAGATACTGAGATCACCAAACACATTCATGGAAATAGCTATGACAATTTCCAAATATTTTTTCGCACAAAGCACACCCGCACTGCTAAAAGTCAGGTCATGAAACGCATCTAGATGCCTTTAGTCTTACTAAGCATTTTAAACATTCGGATTTACTAATGCTTAGGTTCATTTTTTTATCAAACATTTATTCAATCATATCGCCCAATAATCAACTTTTCCAGTTGATTGCTATCTAAATGCAGCTCGTAGCACAGAATTAAATATTTTATCTGCTTCGGTTTGCTAGAAATGTGATTAATTCGAAATTGACGGCACATCGAGGAACCTATTAAGTGGGCAAAAAGGAATTCCTAATACCTTACAGAGATAGGAAAAAAGTCGTGCGTCGCTTGCGGATTAATGTGAGTTCCAGCTGTGCTTCGATTGCCAAAATTCCTTCAGATTCGAAGAATTCAGATCATTGCGCACAAGTTTTCTCCATATTGTTGACCCTTCCGATCATTATTAAAAAAAAGTAGCAGCCGTACGAAAATTAGTTTACTTGATGATTTCATATCCTCTCCTCGGCATTGCTCATTGTATAGTGCATACATTGAATCGAAGCCAGGCATCGATGTGTGTTTTGTTGTGTGCGAGGTGATATCACAGCACGCACGCATCTCTCACTGGCTCTGGTGTCCTCTGCTGACAGCTGATTGTTCACCATTTCCAATAGCAAGCGATACACGAACACAGATTTAGAGAGGAATCTGTGTACACGAATTATCCATTCTGGAAGGAGCAAGTTGTCTAATTCTGTGATGTGCCATTTCGATATTAAGGTTACATACAATTCTTCCTTTCTAGGAAACCGAAGCGCGCGCAGATGAATCTAATTTTGTGGCTCGTAGACTGTATAATTTCGTGTTGTAATTTTGAAAATTTGGGAGTATTACATGATTTATTGACCTAAGACGTCTACTTTTTTCATTACATCTACCATATGTATAATTTCGGCCCAATAGAAATTCAAAATTTCTTATATCTATTTTTATATAAAGAAATATGACGCATTTGATGGCATTAAACTGTGACGTGCATAGGAGCATCATATCTTGCGACGTCGGGGTCAAATGAATTTGCTTTGAATGACACATTAACCGGAAATAACAGGAATTCAGGGAGACCTTGTATATCTCACTATGCACTGAAATTGCCACAATTGCCATGTGAAATACTGTGAATATGTTATCAGTTAAATAATCCAATAATATTTTCCGTGGAAAGTCGGATTATCGTTTATTTTTTTGTATTTTTAGATAAGTCAAATGGATTCATCGAAGATTTCACCGAAAGCCCTGAACAAGTTGTGGACACTTTACGTACGATGATGTCACCTTTGAAGACTCGATTTACTGTCTCTGTTGAAGGAAACATTGGAAGTGGCAAATCAACTCTACTTGAATATTTCAGTTCATCGCCAAATGTGAAATGTTTACGAGAGCCTGTTGAAAAGTGGTGTAATATTCACGGAGAGAATGCGCTGGAGAAACTGTACGTGGATCCCCAAAGATGGAGTTTTTCTTTCAATCTCTATGCAATTCTTACTCGCGTACAAATGCATGAATGCCGATGCAGACAGCCGGTGCGCATGTTGGAGCGTTCGCTATACTCAACTCGTTATTGTTTTGTGGAGAACTCCAAGCAAGTCGGAGATTTGAACAAGATGGAATACGACATTATTGATGAGTGGTTCAAGTATCTCACTGATTCCAATAACACGAAAGTGGATTTGTTTGTTTATCTGAGGGCTCCGCCTGACGTTTGTATGGATAGAATTCGTCGCCGAAATCGGAAGGAGGAAACCACAATTCCTATGAAACTGATCAACAATCTTCATGAATTTCACGAGGATTGGCTTCTCTCTGGAAAATGTCACGCACCAGTGCTGGTTCTAGACGCAAGCAGTGAATTGCCTGAAATGAAAACTCTTTGGGAAGATCAGCGTCAATCAATTCTTTGTGGCTATGTCTAAAGTATTTAACTAAGCTTTTATGTGTTTTTTACCTCCTCAGGTACTTGTGTATTCAATATGCATTGCTCATCGTCTACTTATTTAGGATTTTATATTCTTGCTTTGTGATATGTCCAGAAATATTGTATTTTTATACATTTTATAAACTCGTGTTTTATAATTCTCAAAATTTACTCCTCCAAGCTATGTGCTCATTAGACCTGCACAGACATTATAAATTTTTCAATAATATGCCGCTCTTTTTATTTTACTATGGAGTTTCATGGACTAAAGGCTGAAGTTCACATTTCATTAAGTACAATAATTGAAGTTGGAGATCTTTGACGATAATGAGGAAGAGAAGAGATCAATAATTCCTGTTCCTCAAGTCTTAGATATGCTGAAATGGAGCGTCAGTCTTGTTGTAGTATAAAAGAGGCGTCAGCATGCTGCGCAGAATTAATTGCTTAAGGCCTACTCAATCCGCTGGTGAGATTATAGATGAGTTATATGCTAATGTAGGTGATACTGTGCCTAGCTATGCGCCAGCCTTACCTGCTCGCAGCGGACATGAGAACCAGTGTAGCGACAAAAGCTGCCCTGAAGCACTTATTAAAGTATAGGCGAATCATAATTTGTTTCATGTTCTGTGTTTTCATTTGATAGTCAATTCTTGAAGGCAGCATCCTTATCTTTCATGGAAAATGTTCCCATTCATAAATTGAACGAAACATCAATATATTAACATAACATCGAGGTTTTATGGTAGCAAACGTGCTATTTTACATAGTAAACTTAATTTAAGCGGAAGCTCGATTAATGAAAACTGTGGTATGCGCGAAAAATGGCCGAAGCGCTAATTCTGCAAAAATTCAGAAGTGGGACACTGCATTTTCTGGAATTTTGAGAAGTAAACGTGAAAGAAGTGACGAAAATTACAGTATGTGACAAATTACACTCACCAACGAAAATCAGAATCGGGTTGTTTTCAAGAATGCGATTCAGATTATTTCATTCATGACACATTCTTAGTAGAACTATTGCAGATCAGGCAAACAATAACCCTGAAATATTAAAAATTTGTTTCATTCCGATGTTTTTTGGCTATCACAGATGTTTTGAAACTTCCTGGTGGTGGCCTTTCACTTACAAGCTTATAAAAAGATGAAGACTAAATGCCAATCACATATTTTCCTGAGTTGTTTCAGCTCAGTCTTAATTCCATTAGATAGGTAGCATGTTAAAAAAATGCATTGACCGCGCATTATAAAAGAATTAGAAAATCTGGGAATAGGCCAACCCGCCCAGAACATGAACGTTGCCCGGTCGTACGAAGAAAGTACGGATTTAAAGTTCGAGTACTTGAAATAAACTTTAATGAAACGTTCGGATGGCTACTATATTCGTCCGGAAAAAAACCAGTTCCGGACGTCCGAGTTGAGTACGTTTTTCAAACATTAAAAGAACTAGCCGCACTGAATACGTACCTACACAAGAATAGCTGTCGAATTGAAAACAGACCAATTGATATAAAAACATATATTTCATTGAATGTTACATACCGCAATATTTCAATCATCAATATGCAAGGCACACAAACTTCACAATTGAGTTCTCTTGATACCGATCGATATAAAAACTTGTACATATTTGATTGAATCTTACATACCAACTTTATACGTCACTGTTCAATCATCAATATTAAAAATGAGGAACAAAGAAAATTAACAATTGAGCTAGCTAACTTGACATCGATTGATATAAAAACTTATACATATTTGATTGAATGTTACATACCAACTTTATACGTAACTGTTCAATCATCAATATTAAAAATGAGGAACAAATAAAATTAACAATTGAGCTCACTTGACACCGATTGATATAAAAACTTATACATATTTGATTGAATCTTACATACCAACTTTATACGTAACTGTTCAATCATCAATATTAAAAATGAGGAACAAATAAAATTAACAATTGAGCTCACTTGACACCGATTGATATAAAAACTTATACATATTTGATTGAATCTTACATACCAACTTTATACGTAACTGTTCAATCATCACTATTAAGAATGAGGAACAAAGAAAATTAACAATTGAGTTCACTGAAAACGGATTGATATAAAAAGATATTTGATTGAATGTACTGTTCAATCATCAATATTAAGAATTACGTACAATAAGAAGCTTCACTTTTAATCATCAAAACATTCGAGGTGACATGAGAATATCATGAATGTTGATGAAAGCTTGACTACATCACGGAGTGTTGTTGATAATGACGGTACTGCCTTCAGAACCCTCCGAATCCGAAACACTGACCGATCTTTGTGTATATTGAGAATCATCACTAGATACAGCCTGAGACTCGATAAATCGGTAGCTGGAACGATATTGCACCGCGTCTTTACGATTGGACATCGTTTTCAGGACATCAGAGATACCGGATGTGACGGACTTTTGGTCTACGCGCGTGCCTTGAATCACAGCAACAATTAATGATTTGTAGATAATTGACAAGTTGTCGGCGAAACTGATTTTCTTACTACCGACTGTCCCTGGCCACAGTAGAATTGCCATATTGACGCCGGAGCTAGGGAATAGAGACAAGTCCAAATGTTGCTTGTTAGGCTTCTTTTCGAATCAGGAATGTTATAACGCAACGCATTTGCAAGTGCATTACGACGGCGAATGCTTCTTTCATCTTCTCCATAGTTAGCATTTCATTCCGTGACGACAACTGAAAACAAAAATTAGGTTAGTACGTAGTTGACCATGCGGCGAGAGAGATTAGTCATTATCGTTTGTCCAAAATGGTAGCAAAAATAGCAGTTCTCTCGAGATACTTTTTATGGTCCGAGTTATAAAGTTAAGTTAAAATGGCTTTGACAGGGCCTTCGGCGTCCAGCGCCTTCTCTCGGTCGATGTAATTGCATGTGTCGGTTTCATTGTTAAACTCGAATAACACTCGCGACACAACATTTACCGAATCAAAAGCAATCACACAGCTTCAGCCGAAAATCAATAGAAAACATGAACTACCGCAGTACAGTCTGTCTTCACACTTCAATCACCTCACACTTGACGCACAACACACTTCTTAATATCACTCAACTCTTTATTAGGTTAGTATAACTAACAAGACATGAGATGCATCATGTTAGAAAATTAACTCCCACAAGAGTAACGGTCGGGACCTTTGAAACAAATCGTCTTGTAACTTGCTGAATAATTTGACCCCTAGCACAGCAAAATGCCATAGCTACAGCTAGGGGTTACTCAAAAGCTGCTAGAGGTCTTTTTTAAAAAACAAATCCTGTAAATAAAGTAAAAAGACGATTAGGGACGGGGATAAGGAGACCAGATCATCTAGCGTTAGTTATTTTAAAAACCCTCATCAGAAACCGGTTCACACGTCTCTTGAAATTGTCAAGGTTGTATTGATCAAGAAAAGTGGATTGAGGGAGCTGATTCCAAAGCCGAACGAAGAAACGAACCAACGCAGTGCGAACGAAGAAACTAGTCGACCGAGTAACTGTGCGACTGTGTTCTAAGCTCACTTGATAGCAGGTGGGTGTAGTAGCTCTGCGTGTGCTTCGGGAGAAGACCTTCGGCTTCGGTACGCACTCATTTACTGTAGAGCTGCTTCTAACGAAATAATAGTGATAGAAGAGACTAAGTGAAGCCACGTCCCGTCTGACGGAAAGCGGTTGCAACTTGTTAGCATGTTATGTTGTTAGCGGTTGCAACGTGTTAATAAGCTTATGATAATGTATGATAAATAAGCTTGTTGTTGGTAAAATATAGTGTCTATCTGTAGTCGTTGCCTAGCATAAATAGAAAATGTATTTCTTATGGTTGGGGCGCTGACAAATTTGAAATCAGAAATTTTTGAATAGGGGAGAGTGGGGCAAGTTGGGACACGGGGCAAGGTGGGACACAACGATTTTCTCTGGCTGTAAAGATATTTGATATCTGAAATTTATGACAGGAATTTCTCACAGCCATACTATTCTCTGATTGGTTATTCGATGTGACTCCATCAATCCAACCAGATGAACTAGACAAACCGTCACAGCTGCGCTGTTTTTTATAATACTACGCTTGCTTCGAGTGCATCTACATTCCCTCAAGCCGTCTTCCTGTGCGTGACAAGTGAGTTAACCGAACTATTCATGTTTTAAGTTACGATTAGAAGTAGGGCGGAAAATATATTCACTTTATCAGACATAGAAATACAATAGAGAACAGTTTAGTGAAATGGGGCAAGTTGGGACATTATGATTGGGGCACGTTGGGACAGACGACGTTGGTGTCCCAACTTGCCCCACCTTACGGTACTCTGAAAAATCAGCTTCAGGCTTGTGTTATTTCAACAATCTATTTATAGACAATCGTACATATGTATATACTGAATATGTATTAATATATATAAAAGTTCGTTATATACTGAACCAACGAATATGCACCGATAAGTTGAATGACTTTAACGTAGGATATATTATTCAGTTTTTATTGTTCGGTACTTAATTCGGTACATTATTATTTTGTAGATCAAATATGGTTAGAAATTATGTTCGGAAAACAAAGCCCAAGGAATGGAAGGATCCTGATAATATTTCGATTGCCGTGGAAGCCATCAAAAACAAACAAATGTCGCTTAGATCTGCTGCATCTACTTATGGCATACCTAAAACCACTCTAAGTCGCTTTGTTTCACAAAATCGCATTCCAACAAATTCAGGGAGATTTTCCATAGTACTCGGAGACGATTTAGAAACTCTTTTAAGAAAATATATTTTAGAACTGAATGACAAATTCCTTGGGTTTGGTACTATTGCTCTTAGAAAATTTGCGTACGATCTTGCTATCGTCAATAAATGCCCATACCCGGAGTCATGGGACAGAGATAAAGCTGCAGGAAAGGACTGGTTATGTGGATTCATTTCACGTAGCCCGAATATTTCATTGCGTCAGCCAGAGGCAACGAGTATAGCAAGGGCAGCAGGCTTCAATGCTGTTGTTGTTAGGAAATTTTTTGATTTACTTAGGGAATTATACAGCCGCTTTAATCTTACTTCAAGCCAAATATATAATGTTGACGAGACCGGAATTTCGACTACTCAAAATCCAGGAAAGGTTTATGCTGCCAAGGGTCAGAAACAAGTGGGCAAAGTGGTCAGCCAGGATCGTGGCAAAAATGTTACTGCAGTATGCTGTGCGGGAGCCGCTGGTCAATATGTGCCTCGAATGTTTATTTTCCCACGTGTTCGTGCAAGACCAAATCTTATTGCTCACGCCCCTCCAGATTCAATAGCAGCTTACCAACCGAACGGATGGATGACTGCTGATATATTTCTTCAATGGCTCAAGCATTTTGTTGAATTTGTACGGCCGACAGAAACCTCACCAGTTTTATTGCTTTTGGATAACCATAGCAGCCACCTGCAAGTTGAAACACTGACATTCGCCAAAGAAAATTATGTTGAAATGTTAAGCTTCCCCCCACATTGCAGTCATAAACTGCAACCTCTTGATAGATCAGTTTATGGGCCTCTTAAAGCATGTTATAATCAGGCATGTGACGACTGGACTTTTACTTGGAATTCAAACCTGAAAATAGCTTCACGTTCACTTCAGACTATGTCCGTCATTGATGCCACACCTTCAGACTATTGAATTTTGTTTCAGAAATTGACGGGCATTTCCAAATCGTAACGGTCGGGACATTTTGTCCATGTCTCATTTTATGCCCTAAGTTTCACAGAAATATGTATTTTTCGTGCTCCAAGGACTAGGCAATTAAGAATAATGATTAGAATAAGACAATGATTCTTTGTTTACTTTCACTTGTAGTTTTATACATTAAGCTATGAAAATAGAAGACTTGGAATAATCAATATACTGTACACTAGTTGTGCAAAATATCTGAAAAGAAGTACTATCGATAAAATCTTACCAAATTTTGTCATTTTTCACCCGGTAAGATTAGCAGTCTACTTACATTTACATTTTATATTGTTCATCTTTCTTGATTTTAGTTACACCCGAATATCAATTTTTCATGATCATTTATATTGACTCTCCGTTTTTCATAACCTTGTTTATAATAACGATACTGAAATGCAGTCAATTTTGTTATAACGTATTACCATTATGCAGTCATTTATACCGATACTCAAAAAGTAGGTTAAATCGACTTCTCAAAACAAATCCCAAATATGAATAAGGATTTAAAATTACTCGTACTTACTATATCTAGAAATCCATTAAAATGAAAGTGTAGATTTTATAGAGATCTACAACTGTAGTGTAAACCAGGAACATAGAGCAGAAGTCTATGCGTGAGGAATATCAAATTTTCCTAAGATATCTGTGACAAAAACTAATGCTGACGGTCTACACTTCATGCTTATCAATAGAAATTGACAAACTACACGACTTTTATAAGATCTCAAAAATTGCCTTGTCCGGTTTACAATACGATTTGTAGAAATACAGAAGGTTAGCATTGAGAATCTATGCATTACACATCGCTTAATGCCTAAGCAGAGTAGAAGAAATACATACATTAAACCAAATAATGAATGTCGCACTTTAGCATGATTGACTTGATAAGACGTTGTTGCCTGCGAAAATATCTACTTCACTAGTGTAATTTCCAGACAGGAATGTCGAACTTCCTGCCTGGAAATTTATATGGTTGAAATAGTTCGTCAGACAAGAAAGTGAATGCTATGATGTATATAGAAAGTTCTGAAGATCGCTTCAAGTGTTCTATGTAGAACAGGCGCCCAGAGGGCTCAGCTTCAAGTGTTCTATGTAGAACAGGCGCCCAGAGGGCTCAGCTTAGCAGGAAAGGTTACCGATTTTTGTTTGTGCTATCATGTAGCATGTACGTCAGGCCTCCCAACGAATTTTAGTGAGAATATAGGCTAAAATTATAGGTCCCAAAAAAATATATAGGCTTTTATAGGTTTTCATAATCTTATTATGTATAGGCATATTATTGTTTAATTGAAATTAAATTTATCATGTCATCAATCTTGTTCAATTACATGTGAAACTCCAACCAAACTAATATGATCGTTCACGTAAATTCGATTGCAATTAATAAGTAGGTTTATTATGAGAAGTAGATAAATTACGTAAATGACAAAGTAAAATACGTTGAAAATTGAAGTCAACGACTATCATCCAATACAAGCATTAATACGTTCAAGTGCTATTTAACTTTATGAATATTTTGTACATGTAGGGAGCTATAAAATATTGACATTCATTATAAAAAAACAACTCTATTAAAAAATTACAAACTTCTCGGTTATTGGAGAAAGCAGTCTTTGGAAATTAAGAAAAATACTTCGTGAATTGTAAAGTTTTGTACAAAATTTACTTACAGCTTTACCGAACAGAAAACTTCAAAACAAACACTTGTAAAAATGTCCAATCTTTCCACTAAAAAGTTAAAAAGTTCAACAACTGAAAATGTGACACTAGTTAAATAATCTATACAAAAAATGAGGACAAGCAAATTGCTATCACTACAGTCAACTATCTCTCATCAACAGAGTTGAAGTTCGTTATTACAGTCTTTTTTTCTTTATTGTCATTTCGTGGTAAGTTGTCATGAGCTGCCGCTTTTTATTCTGTAATTCAAGTTGCTTCTTTGCGGATGTTTCGATTTTTTCTTTTGCCAATCGCAAAAGATCTGATGCTATACTGATGCCATCCATATCATTCTTTTTTATGCTTTCATCGAGACGGGTTTGTGCATCCTTTAATAGAAGATTGGCTCTCGACGTTTCAACGTTTATGTTTTCTTCGTCTTTCGCAATAAGACATATTTGCGCGTCCATTTTTTCTATTTTTTCATTGTGTTCCTTTTCTGCTTGAATTTCTTTTTCTTCGCGTTCTTTCTTTTCCTGTTTAAGTTTTTCCGCCTTTTTCCTTTCTTCCTCCAATTCCTGTTGATACACCTTCGAAGATGCCCTCGCCACGCTGATAAAGTCTTTTGTGATGGGAACTAGAGTGGATATTTTTGATAATCATTATTGCATGTGTTAGAGGGGAAATTATTACGAGAATTATTACATTATTTGAAATGTTATGTTTACGCAGCAAGATAATGTTGTTTGTCGGTTACCCATGTTAACGGATTGACTAATTCACATCAGTTTAACCGTTGAAAAAGAAATTTACGGGTCCAATCTTGACACCCGAGATTTTCACTACGCTGTTTACCATTAAAAAACACTAAAACCAAAGGACAACATTGATAGAAACGAATTTCATTAAAACTTACCTAAAACACCGTAGTATAAAAAAGCCTTTCACCAGTCAAGATGTAACATCGACAGAAATTTTTAGAATTATAAAATGAATTCGATGCATGAACTGACACATCGATTCAAATGTATTCACTGTCTTTACGCATGTCCTATCAGGGCTGTGTTCGAGGCGGCCTATTTGAAAAGTGCCTCCGCCTCAGACCTCAGCAATAATATAGTATAATATATACCAGCTGTAGTTATAATAATAACATGGTATAAAGGTGATATGATGCTATACGATATAATTAATTTTTCGTTGTCGGTCTAGTTCTACACACTGATGATTAATCTTGCTATTCTTAACACGGTAGGCCTACGGTAGTCTACAAATTTGGTTGGGTACTGCTGTCATAGATGTTCATCTTTGACCCAAGTACCCAACCAGATTCATGCACTCCGAATTATTGAACAGTACTATAGAAGGCTACTACTGTAGTAGTAGCCTTCTATAGTACTGTTAAATAATTCGGAGTGCA
>CAJQUW010005162.1:0-15376 GCA_907163375.1 Prostheceraeus crozeri
AATGAGATTCGGAGTATAGGCGCGAGAATAGCATATCGAGCAAAATGATGCTTCAAAGAAGCTTTCTTAAAACTCAAAAAGCATATAAAAATCTAAGTTGTGAAGATTTCATGTGAGGAGCAATTGTCCTCTAATAGCCTGTTGTAGACATGTATTTATAGATAGGTGGTTCTCTTCATCGAAGGTCTTTTGTCGATCCATTTCCTCGATACAGCGTTTTTTCATCGACAGGTCTTTTCATCGACAGCGTTTTTTCATCGACAGGGTCTTTTCATCGACAGGGTCTTTTCATCGACAGCGTTTTTTCATCGACAGGGTCTTTTCATCGACAGGGTCTTTTCATCAACAGGGTCTTTTCATCGACAGCGTTTTTTCATCGACAGCGTTTTTTCATCGACAGGGTCTTTTCATTAACAGGGTCTTTTCATCGACAGCGTTTTTTCATCGACAGGGTCTTTTCATCGACAGGGTCTTTTCATCAACAGGGTCTTTTCATCGACAGCGTTTTTTCATCGACAGGGTCTTTTCATCAACAGGGTCTTTTCATCGACAGCGTTTTTTCATCGACAGGGTCTTTTCATCGACAGGGTCTTTTCATCAACAGGGTATTTTCATCAACAGGGTATTTTCATCGACAGCGTTTTTTCATCGACAGGGTCTTTTCATCAACAGGGTCTTTTCATCGACAGGGTCTTTTCATCGACAGGGTCTTTTCATCAACAGGTGGATGATATTCGCTTAAGAGCATCATGCATTCATAAATGGTTAAAGTTATAAATTAACTCAGCAATTCATAGACATCAAGCTTATGATGTCTTGAAGCTATTATCAGGGACTGTTGTACGTTTTTCTGACTTTGTACATGGACATTGCTGAAATGTCCCTGTCGATGAAATGATCTCAAATTCATTGATTATCTACATGTCGCTTATATTGATATAGGCAATTACTACCTCCTGATTTAATATAATTGCCATCTTCATTTTGACTATGGCAAGTCTAAACAAGTTACATGTACTACCAGCAAGTAGTCATCTTCAGGTACCTAATGAAGCTAGAATCACAAGAAGAACAGGGAGTTTGTCATCTTTCAATCATGATGCTCAAGAGTAGTAGAGTGGCGTAGGAGCCTATGAAAACGGGAGACTAAAGTTGCGTTTTTCACACCAGACCGATGACGAAAACGCAACCATGAAACGATAAATAGAAATAAATTCGCCTGAAATAAGTAGTGGCTGCTGATTTCCTCTTTCGATTTGGGGGAAATTTAGTTACAAATGTGAACAGTGGAAGGCGCGGTTAAACGATAAAATGAAATGCTAGTTTTGTCACGATTTCATCGTTACCATGCCAGTGTGGACGCTCAATATAGCATGAAATTTTTTTTCCTGGAATTGTCGTGGACTCGGCTTGATTACTAGCTGACTCGCAGTCTTAGCTTTTACTGTTCATCGATGATGCTGTCCTTCGCTGGATTAGCAAAACTCACGGCGAACTAATCGGACTTAACCAAGAGCGCGCAGACACTTCGGGTCTGAGATATTACATTCATCGAAAGTGACTGAATTTTCGGATGGTCTCCAATGCGACGAGGAAAGTTCCCAGAAAATCTGTTGGAGGACCGTCTTAACAGTGGCATTGTCATTTTCTGGACTTTTTACGTCCATGCAGATTGTTGCAACGGTGGGTCGCATCGTAAATAGGGCAGCGGCACAGAATTAGAGAGCCAGTGGTCGTCTTTTCTTCTGTATTTGACTTAGAAAGGAAACATTGGAACATGCAACGTTAATGAAGTGGCACAGTCTGCTGAGATAATACCATAGCAAATCGAACAATGAGCAGCCAGTTCAACATTAAACACGCCAAAATTGGTTGTGGTGAAACTTTCAGTGACTGTTCATCAACCGGATCACACTAGGCAAAGACACAGTCGATGTCAGGTTTCTACAGTCCAGTTTGTGAACGTATTTTCATGGCGCCTGCTAACTTTTTTTTCAATAATGATCGGAAAGAGGATAACCATTATCGAGAAAACTTTTGCGCAATGGATGCTGAATTCTTCGGAATCTGAAGGAATCCTGACGATTGGAAGATTTTGAAGGAGATTCAAATGCAATCCGGCAGGCGGCGCACGACTATGTTTCCTATCTCTGCAAGGCATTGGAAATTTTCTGTGTTCCACTTAGGTATGTTCCTGCATTTGCCATCCTGTTTTGGAATCAGTTTGCCTCTTTCTTGCAAATGATGCGCTTAAACAATCTAATTTTGTGGCCCAGATCTCTGTACAATCTTTTTTCGTTTGCGTTCTACGAGGTTCAATTTCTCTTTGATGTTTAGCCTTCACTCTAGCTGCATGAACATACTAATAAACACAAAGCAATCTTGGAAGGACATATTACTTCAGAATTGAATAATCGAAAACGTAATTCTCTCAATTGTATCTAATGCGAAAACCAGCTGGGAAGTAGAAGTCATTATCCTTTGTTCATAAGCACAAGCTCTTGTTTTTCTGTATTGAGAATCAGTAGGAAGACGGAACTTGTTCAAATCATGATTTAAACGACTATTAAATTAAGACAATTGTTAATGAGCTCAGAACTACGAATTGAGGTTAATCGATGAATTGGATGCTGAAGTGCACGGAGTCATTTTCTCAAGGGAGCTTTGGTCTTCGACATCTTGTTCAGCCTCTAGAAAATGGCAATGATATAAGATGACAATGTAATCCTTCCATGAAACCCATTACGTATATATTCCCGACCGAGCGGTGAAGGGGATGAACCAGCTATAAAGGAGTTTGTCCTCTTCTTTTCAGCAGATGGAATTAATAAAATTTCCCGATAACTGAGACTATCAATGATATTCAATAAGTAACTCTTCAAAATTCACAGCCGATTTCAGTCAGACTTATTCATATCATTCAATGAGGAGACAGATAGAAACTACTGTTGTGTCTTTCTTATTGAATGTAAGTTATTTATGCGGCTCAGTAGACTGTATAGTTCATACATTTTGTTAGCCGCTGGCATGCGGTTTACAATTGAAATGCATATGTTTCATCATTAGTGATAGAAGGACAATTGTTATTCCAACCCCTTTTAAGACCACAGAGGGTTTAAATAGACGATCCTTGTTTACCCGATTGGTTCTCTCATTCGTCTAGGATGCCGCAATTATATTCGAATATACAACCACAACAAACTGTTTTCTTGGTTTCATACTTGAGGATGGCTATTATTGAAAAGTTCTATTTCGGCTTACTATATAGATAATTTTGCAGAAAATGATGATTGTTTTTTTGGAAAGAATAAATATAAAAATTAAATATTTTTAAATATAGGATTTAAATTAAAGTGAAAAAATTTTAGAGTTTCTCATTTTGCACAATGCACACTCTGTATTCATCGTTTTCAGGAAATGAAATCCTAATCCCATTGCGGCTTTATACTTTGCAATTTTATAAGTCGGATGAGGTTCATTTTGAATTTTGATGATCTGACATTTTGAAAAATTTCTTTTTTTAACAAAAAAATCCTATGTGTCAGACCCATAGTGAAGAAATTTTTTTTTCATCGAAACTTCACCAACCCAACTTTTGACGAGAAACACGATGGGAGGGGTCTCGGAGCTCAATTCTGTCATTTTGAAAAATTTCTTTTTTTAACAAAAAAATCCTATGTGTCAGACCCATAGTGAAGAAAATTTCGAAAAAATATTTTGTGCGAATTTCAACACCAAACCTTGATAGAAGCTTGCTTCACATGATTCTGAGCAATTTTGGTCAAAACATCACTTTTGACAAAGTTTGACTCGAGGGGGGGGGGTTCATCGAAACTTCACCAACCCAACTTTTGACGAGAAACACGATGGGATGGATATTCTAATTCATCCAATTTAACTATTGGTTACATCCTTTTGCAATGATATTATCTGTTAGTTAAAAAAGCAATGTTTGACAGCTTTTATCTCTATAGAACCTTACCGGTGACGGTTGATTCTATATCGCGGTGAGCAGACGATTTTTCTTAAGACAACTGTTCTAAAGCATCCCAATGACTTGATCTAAAGGACAACTGGCTTAAGCATAATTGGTCTAACGGACGATTGGTCTCATTGACCGCTCACTGCCATAAACTAAATTTTTTATTATTTTGTCATTTTACTTGTTACTAGATTTGAAATTGTGCTTGTTACTAGAAGAATTGATGTCATTTTCGTAGACGTTGGACAGTTAGCCATGTATATAGCCCCTGGAAAGACAATCGTCATTCTTTCTGTCAGAGATTAAGTTAATGAGTAACCACCTATACGGGAAAAGAGAGTTGACGAAAACTTTATACCAATAATGCATAATAACTGTATGAATTAATCTAAACAAATCAATAATAACTTGTTAACCCAAATTTATGCTATGTGAATACTACTTGTTAGCTATACTACTTAGGAATTGGACATTCAAGTGTTATTTTCTGTATCGTTTCCTAGTCATTTGAAATTTTTTGAGTGTTCAAGTCGTCTTCCTTCCTATTGACTCATTAGAAGGCATTTAGATGGAGAGGAATTGGGATCGGAAGGGAGCTACATGCAAGAATAACTAGCCGAAAATCAATAACTAATCTCATGGAGAGCTACTCTAGCTCTCTGCGAACAGCCGTGACATGAGATCACCTCGGAAGATTGCATACAAGTCGCGCAGAGGCGTTGATGGCACTCTGATACCCGTAACTTATAAGTTTTGAAGTAACTGCCGAAACAGAAACACAATAGTTCAACCCCATGGGAAATATCAGTGACTTGACTTATGTCGATTGAAGTGGACGGGTGATAGACCTCCTGCGAAATGAACTCAGCTGTCTTAGAAGCAGCAAAACATGAAGCAGTCTTTGTAACATGATGCGAGAACCATGTGGAATCAAGTGCAACTCAAACAGATCGAAGTTGGAAGCACAAAGTCAACACCAGTGGCTTATAGGTCTGTCAGAAAAGCAGGGTGGTGGGCCCCCAACAAAATTCCCGGCTGCCACCCTGGAAAAATCAGCAAGCCACTGACGTGAGGATTTCCACATGAGGTTTGTATTTAGAGCATTTAGATGCAGAGCATTTCAACCCAATCAATCACCAAGTGCACAAATACGTCTTGACATATCATGTAGGAGAATTACAAGAGAAGTTATCCCACTCACTCAGAGAACATGACCCATATGTTTGTACATCATCGTCGAAGGCACGTACTTTCATGCTAAAACTATATACGAGTTGAACAGTGTCCATGATGCATAATGAAAACAAAGCCGGTCCAAGGACTGGGCCTTGAGGCACACTGGAAATCACTGTATTGGCGAAACGAAAGTATTGTAGACGATTATCCAGGTACTAATGGGCAAATTCAGAGCCGTTTTATGTCTAAAAAACAACTCAGCAGACGGATCAGTGATCTGATTCATACATATCTTATGGAGTTTTTGGTTTGAATATAATTTTTCAATTTCTGTACGTAAACCAACTGAAACCGGCTGAGTGCACTATCATATTCATAGCGCCGTGGTTCTACTGGACGTTTCAAAAAGTTTACAAATTCACATCCATTGTCCCCATGACAGTTTGAGACGATCGAGAAGGACATCGTGAACTTGACACGGTTAAATGCAGACGAGGAGTCAAAAGATGAAAAATGGTGTGATACTGCCATATCCATCGTAGTAAGAAAGTTCAGTCTCGCCGCACGGTGGAATGATCTGTAACTAAACTGAGGATGCTGATGACAGCTCTCAAGACGTCAGATATGGCACTGACAATGCGCTCGATCACTTTAGAAAGGATATGTGGATGATAAGACCAACTTTCTTCCTAGTTCATTATCTGCATATTCTATTCCTGATTCTTCCGACGAGGTTCATAAAGCCAAATGCTCCTGATGCTCAAATGTGTGTGTTACGCTTAGAAGGTGTTGCGGAAGTTGAATTATTCAAAGAGTAGTGAGCCCTATAACAGCTCAATGATTTTTCTTGAAGACGTGTACTTCGGTGCAAGACGTGTGACTACGATCAAGGGAGCCGCGAAGAGTGAAGGCAGACTACGAGATAAACAATTTATGAACGATCAAATGAAACCGCATTTTGCAGATCATTTTATACTTTTGATTTTTTTAGAGAGCTTACATATTGTCTACTTATTTGTTCTTTATTAGTAGCTCATGATTAACAATGACATCTGCAGTGGCATGAAAGTAAAATGTATCCAACCACAAGAAATATTTTACTGATTTTCAAATTTGTGTACAGGTCCTCTAAAGGTCATTTTAATTTAAAAAACTGAATTTTGAAGATGAGGCGAAACAAGTGGAACAGAAGTATCACGATACAACATGATGATTTCTCATTCAAAAAAAAAACATTGGCAACAATGAAGGTGTCATGTTCTCTTGCAATGCTCTTCAATACAAGTGAAAAATTCTTGAAATTCAAGTACGCCTATAGAGAGTGTTAAATCAAGTGAGATAGCAGCACAAGCTAGCAGTTCAGAACGGGGATAGCATTAATTCACTTTTGAATTTCCCACGTTAAATAAACAAAATTATCCTCATAAATTAATCGAAACATCCAGTTATTTTAACAACTACAAGACATGATTGCAGATTTTGCAATCAATGTCCTTTCAATATCCGTCATTGCTGAATTTCGTCCTAAAACCAAATATTTGTGGAAAGGCTTCATTCAGTCGCTGAAATTCGCGACCTCAAAAGCTTTTGTGTTAAGCTAAACATTCAGCTTGCTAAATCTATTGACTGGAAAATCATCACTAAAGAATGCCTGAATACATTACAACAAGTGCATGAATGAATTGAAGTTCCATTAGTTACTCAAGTTTCTTAGTGAAGACTGTGAACTTCAATACTGTAAGCACAGCATCAAGGTCCATAACATCGGCATGCGAGGAAGAAAGGACGGCTAATGGGAAGGATGGCGAATGGAATCCAAAACGCGGATAGGACGGATTTCGCAAAAGCGAGCCTTACAGCTAAGGAAGAGACCGAAGAGGAAAATGGTCTTGCCAATCACACACAGTTGCTTATTGCGGTATGAAAACATGACCATCTTTAAAGAAGACACTCAACTCTGTGAAGCAGCAACCTTTTTGCATTTTTCTTACCGTTCTCACGAGACTAAAAGGCTTGTTCAATGTTGATTTCTATTCATAAATGTGTAGTGTAGATAATAGCACATTTTTACAAATTTGATTGGGTGGGCAATTTTGCTACACAACACAGGCCCACAGCGATAAGCTGAGATTCTATTCTTTCAATTCAAAAGAATGCAATATATTTAACGCATTTCTGCAACATATCGATCAAATACGAAATCTTTGAAATTTTAGACTTCGTAAGAGTGAGGATAATAAGATTCCTTGATATCTCATTTGTTATTCAAAATGTGTCGGCAATTTATGAAGTGATCGGACAGGATTCTCATTCGGATTTATTTAGTCGGACAGGCCATGCCCAGGAAGCATTTCAAAACATTAAAGGCTGGCTGCATTTTCTGATGCATATTCTGCAATTATTTCATTTCAAAAGGAGCGGAAGTGAATGTACTTAGTGTATTCTGCATTAATAAAAACTAATTAACAAACAAAGTTCCTCATTGGGGAAGATGAAAGCAACAGAGAAATGCCGACAGGCCTGCATCACATGCCGGGATCCTCTTATTGATTCAGTATTACTGATTTCGATGCAGGGAGTGGCTAGACGTTTTGGTAAGACATAATAGTTAGACGTTACATTAGTAACAATCAAAAGAAGAAAGTTTCAAGAGAAAGCATACATCTCGTGAGAATCTGTTTACTTAATTGTCGGTTTCAGATTAATTATTCAGGAAATGTAAAAGATTCAATGACTTGGAAGATCGCAAAAAGACTAAAGATAATTTATGGAAAAACTGGGCAAAACATGCAGTTACAGTGATAAAGGGCAAGACAGCAATAGGGCTTATAATAAAATTGATAATATTAATGTATCCATGATGAAATGAGATATTATTAAAGATAAATGAGCTGTTTTTCTCCAGTGGATTGTCAAATTGGAGAAAAGGATTTGAATTAACAACAATGAAATTAAATAAACGATAGATCAAATTGTCATGCAAAAGATGTGCGGCTGGTAGGATTCGAACCTACGACCTAGCCTATGAAGGTAGACCGTTTGATTTGTCTATTTAGGGTGGGTGTATGGGGGGCGGTGGGTAGCGCAACGAGGTTCGCGTGTTGGAGAAGGAGGAGTGTTGAGAGTAGGCGGTAAAAGGTTAGGGGCGGGAGGTTAAGGAGCACGGTTCGGAAAGGAGGTTTACGTTAGCGGGGAAGAGAGAAGAGGGATGCCGAGGTTAGGTTGCGGAGGACAGGTTAGGAAGGGTTAGAGGTTAGGGGGAGACTTGAGTGTAGGTTTGAGTACGGGGGTAAGAGTTTAGTGGGAAAAGAGTGAGGGGTTTGAGGGAGGCGGGAGGTTTAGGAGGAGAGACGGTTAGGGGACGGAGGAAGGAAAGGAGCAGTAGGGGCTAAGGAGGAGGAGGAGTGTTAAGAAGTGTTCGGAGGGGCGGGTGTTAGTGAGGTTAGAAATCGCGGTTGGAGGGGTGGGTCACAGGGATGAAGAGAGGGAGGTTCAGCAAGGTCAGACACGGGGACAGGTTACTGACAGGAAAGGGTTAGACGAGGGAAAGGTTAGTCGTTGGAGGGGTTAGGGTGATGGGTATAGGCGGAGTAGGAGGTTCGGGGAGGTTGATGTAGGTTAGGAGGCCGCGAGTTAGGAGGTTAGACGGGCAGGGGTTCAGGTTTAGAGGTTAGGTTAGGGGGAGGGCTCAGAGTTAGGCAGTTTCCAACGGGTAAAGACCTAGCAATCGTGTAGGTTGAAGCCGCCGATGCTGAAATTGAGGCGGTTGCAGGCCGGAGGTCGAGGATAGTCAGGGGCTTAACTGTCTCTCTTATCTCTTTCTCCTTATCTTTCTGTTAAATCCTAGATCTCTACTCGTCGTCCATCTTCGCTTTTCATTCACCCTTATTAAATCTTCGTCGTTATCTGTATTGGCTGTAACCCCTCTTCTTAACTGCTTGCCATTCTTTTATCTTGATCTTCCAGTCTTGCGCTTGCTTTTCGTCTGTGCAGGTGCATCGCGCTCTGATGTTTACCTTGGCGCCCTTATGCCGGGCTTGAACTAAGGTACCACGCGACTGGGTACTTGCTTGTCTTCTTAACTCTCTTTTCTTTCTTCCTTTCTTAACTTCTCTCTTGCTAACTTAACTTGCTTCTTCCTTCTCTCTGTAATTCTCTTCCGCTCCTTAACGCTTCTCTAACTCTCTTAACCATAACCTCCTTGGTGTCTTCTTCTTCCTTAAGCACTTCTTAACGTTACTATAAATTAACCTTTTCCCCTCCCTTAACTCGTGATGTACACGGGACCCCAGGCGTCAGGATTTATAAACAACTTTACAGCAAATAAAATTAGTTATGGCTATCAAACATATTTTAGTAAGTTTCGATTGATCCAGTGTCAGTGATTTCATAATTCAAATGCACCAATTATGAGAAAGAAGGAAAAACCAGCGTATGGCCGACCATGCCAATGTCAACAAAGCCCATCGTCATCTTGCCTGCTTTATAAAACCATTGAAGACTAGCGATATTTTTTTTTCCCGAATAAGGACAAGGTGCCTATGGGTCTCTCCTCTAACATTATCTATAAATTTCAATGATGAGCACGTTGCAGCTGCTGTTACATTGGCGAAACTCGGAGGCACTTTGTCCACTCGCCTTCGTGAACAATATCAGCGAGTAGTCGACCCTTACTGAAGAATCACTAAGCATGTGCACGCCGCTTCATCTGTTAATTTCTCAATTTTGTGTCGCACTGTCTATACCAAAATTGCTGAAACTTTGGCCATCAAAGCGAACAAACAGACGATATTGAATGAACATGCAACCTCGATCGCACTACGAATCTTTGCTACATAGGCAGCCAATCACTGCTCTTGTTGTATCTATTGATTTTTATCTTGCTGTCATTTTAGTATATATAATAATTATATATATATAATAATAATAATAAAGGCTTTATTTTAGCTCGATACACATTAGGCGCGGAGCCTGTTTTCGATATGGTCGAGCAAATACACTACAGAGATACGTGTAAAAGGAAAAAACAATAAACATTATGAAGTCATTCCGAAGGACAACTGACAATAAAAGTCATAGCACTTTCTTTTAAAGTTGGTCAACGTATCGCATTGTCGCACATCAATTGGGAGTTCGTTGTATGACTTAGGCCCGACAACACTAAACGATGACATCCCCAAAACTGATCGACTGAATGGTATGTTCAAAGTGAACGAGTCGTAGGATGAACGAAGTGAGCGATTGCACTGTTTATAGCCTACCAGCTCGCTAAGATATGAAGGGCCAATGTTATTTAGCGCTTTGAACACTTGTATGCAGGTTTTGTATCTGGCACGATATCTTTATACGGAAGCCACTGTAGCCGTTCAAATAGCTCAATTTTTGGTACATTATCGATTGCCGGAACATTCAAGATATGACGCATCAATTTTCCCATCAGTCTATCGAGGCGATTTGAATTTGATTCACTTCCATGTCCCCAGAAATGCAGAATCTGCTTAGAATGCTTAGAATGCAGAAATCTAAGTGCGGAATAATAAACGATGAAGCAAATTGAAGCCTCGCAAAATGAGGCAAATATGCCTTGATCTTCTGTAGCAAAAAGAGCTTGGGCTTCACCTTCTTGCCAATATAGTCCACGTGCCGATTCCATGATAGGCTTTTTCTAGATAGTATTTCAATCCGATTGTACATAGCTTTAAAATTTCTGCCCTGATGATGTTTACTGAAGAGTAAATGAAACATGTCGGCCATACGTGGTTTTCTTCTTTCTCATAATTGGTGCATTTGAATTATGCAAACAATTTTAATTGCAATTGGAGGCAATAAATCAATAGCAATTATTTTATGCCAACATCATTATCTCGTGAACCTTAGCAAATGACTATTTGATTAACTGATTGTCTACAATGTATTTTTGACTTTCGTATTAAACCATTTAACATATGAAGCTACATGTAGCTTCAGAAATGAACAGTGAGTAATTTATAAGATCGTGACACTAAATACTGCATCAAGAACCATTGCTCCAGAATCATGAAGACAATTATAATTTGTGATAAGGTATCTAATGAAGGCCCAGCCTTTGTATGCTCGTGTTACGCTGCTCCTATCTCGTTAAGTAAAGCAGATGTCAAATTATGATTCTACCTTATATGGATTCTACTAACTTGATTCATGCTTTACATGGATATCCCACTAATTCACGAAGGATTATATGTCAAGAATTTCATCAGAAAATCCAGTATGTCATGGTCACAGGCACACTTGAGCTTCAATAATGGAGGTTTGAGTCTGAGGTCTCTTTCGACCATTCGATTGCTTCATTCATTGCATCTTACATCTTCGCAGCTCACGAGTCATCCCAGCACTTGTGTGAAGCTATAAATGAATTAAACAGCGCTGTGCGATCATCTCGACGTTTCGTCCATTTTCTATCGGAAACCCAAGTACAATGTGCTATCACAAGCAGTTGAATCAACATTTGACGAGCTTTATTAATGCCTACCTCCAGCCCACCAAGCTCACATTCTTGCTACATCAACAAAAGATGCATCCTGTTGGCTAAGAGTTATTCATTCACTTATTAGTATGGTTCTTCGGTTCCTACTTTGAAGCATTAGAAATGCAAGCCTTATTAAAATGGTTTGGCTTGTATTTCCAGTTTTTCCGGGGAAAGCTAGCATTAATGTCCTACTTGCCCGAAGTAGGTAGAAGGCCCAAGTTTTTGGGACCCTTGGGGGACATCATGCGCTTACTTGCCATCTGGCCAAAGTGTTGTTCGCCCTTCACGGAGTTGGGGAGACTGCCTCTTTAGGTGCTTGCCAAACTGGCTCACTTGGAGAAAGGTGAGTGACTTGGGGACATGCCCAGAAAAGTTGTTTTTGTCGGCCGATATTCTTTTTACCTGTCAATGGCACTTGGTCGTTCAGCGGCCCCGCGCTACGCTTTTTTTTGATCGCACGGTGAGATCATCCGCTGAATTCTAACTCATTGGCTGTCAGCGAGAGTCACCGCAGAGTCTGGTCCCGATTTGGCTGAGGACAGGAAGAGACCTGAGAATTACTCGAACTGTGTTGAGCTGGCATTGTGAGCCGCTGGCAGTTTCCGGTTACGGCACTTGGGGCAAGATTGCTCGATCAGTCTACCAAAGAACTGGCTCTCGCATGTCCCTTCAAACTGTGTCCTCACGTGATGGGATAGACAGAGGGATTCACGGGACTGAGTCTATGCTCACAGCGTGCCAACGCCCGTGCTTTGTTTCTGCATATGGGGGCCAATGTAGGTGCTCAAGATCTTTGTGATTCCGGACTCCCATCTTTATTTCTTTCTGTTTTGTTTCACTGAATTTGCCTCTTATTGATCCTTTCAGAATATTGAGGTCCCTTCTAAATCAGCTATAGTCGACCAGGCAATTTTGCATCATTTATTGATGTATAATTCGCATGTACTGTTTTTCAAGTATTTCTAAATTCTTTCGCTAATTGCCCTAGGTACAATAGTAAGAAGGGAAATAACTAAGAATCGAAGACATGCTAAAAATCTATGCAAACATCTAAGAGTATGTCACTATCCACTATCTGCTTTCAAAGCATTTGAATTATGTGTCATTCCGTGACTTGTTGTGCACAACAATCTATCCTTAACTAATATTCTGCAGAAAAGAAAGTTCTAAGCCGAGTCGACTCAAAGAAAAAAAGTACCAGTCCGTTCTCTTCATACACGGATTAAAGAACATGCCGAAAATAAAGACTCCAGTATATTCAAGCATCACCAAAGTTGCTCCCCCAACCCAGTGTTTCTTTTTGACATCAAAATCATAGCGTCTGATGCCAATAGCATCGATTGATCGTTCAGAGAGTCTATACTAATGAAATGTATGAAACCAAGCCTCAACAACAAAGATTAGTACACAGCATATCAGACAACTCTGATGTAATGAAGATGTATGCACAGCAATTTGAAAAATCCTTTTCTACATGGACAGGCAAAACTTTGCAAAAATTTGTAAATTTGTTTAATGGATTGAGGATGGCTATGCGATTCTCTGGGACATGAGGCATACCAGATTATTGCATAGTTGTAGAATCGCATTCAGAATCCCTTCTATATTTGATAAAATTTGTTCCCAGTGAAGTCTTGGTAGAGACGGATTCTATCGCGGATATATATGATCCTAATAATCTGGCATACTTTATGACGGATAGAGCAGTGGTCCGCACACTCGGCTTTTCCGGCCGCATGCGGCCGGTTGACTCGATCCGAAATTTGGGATTTGCGGCCGGAAGGGTATCTGATTTATGAATTCTCATTGCTTTCACTTCAGACAACCCAAGTTCAAATATCCAAGTCGACTCGTCAACGGTTACATCACACACTGACACACCCATGCAAGTTGCGACACACATTGAAGTCCTTCACACACTGGCCGTTTCGATATTTTTATTCATCGATTGCATCGAATCATTGAAATCCATAATTAAAACAAGATTCAATGGTAGAAAATAATTTTAATAAATACATTTTTAGTTGATGATTATTTACTAGTGAATTATTATTTAAATTTATTTAGATTTTTAATTTAGGTAGAATTTTAATATTATTTTAGATTTTTATATGAAAGTTAATTTAGATCCAAAGAAATTATTCTTTACTCCTCTGACATGGAGGGTTCAAACAGATGAATCGAACAAATGCATATGCACCATTTGTATCCAACGGAATCTCTTCCACAATATCAATTGGACCTGACTGAATTGCAAGCAAATGACGTATTAAAACGACAGCACGGCAGTTCGGAGTCGATTCTTCAATTCTAGAAAAAGTTCGCCACTAATTCTACGCAATGTCAGCGTGATTGTCAATTCCATGCTTGGATCCACAGTTACATGCGCACAATCATTTTCGTCTCTCAATTACGTAAGAAATAAACACAGATATCGACTGCGAGCACACTTCGGATCTAATCAAAGCTGCGGCCTCAAAATTCGACTCTAATTTCAATAAACTTTGTTCTGAAATTCAGGTGCATCCATCTATCTACGACATCAGGTGCCTTATCTACGACACTACATGACAATAACTTTCACGAGTTTTCCATGAGATCATGTATGCCATGTTTTTATGAAAGCGTAGGCATTCAAGACCCATACCACCGGTCGAGTGGGGTGAATGATGCATGTTCTACTTCCATGATTCTCCTGTTATACTCTTGCATCTATTGATTCTCATGAGCACGATAAAGATAATTCATGGGAGTAGCCAGATATGATGGAAAATTGGGATGAAAAAACCTGACATCAATGAAGGTTCGTTCCATCAGCCGCCAGAAGCCACGCATGGAAACGTCAAGACGAGCATCATCTTTGACATTACCACTTAGGTCGTTATTTTCGGATACCGTAGTTAATGATGGTTTCAACTCTCACAATGGGTGCATATTTTTGATAATAAATCGGCTTCAAGGTCTCTTATTTCGTTGTGTCTAAAATGAACGAAGCCTCCCGAGTTGCAGATCATGCCATGATTAATGTCATTCAATTGTCCACAAGAACATCTTTGAGGCATGCCAGAAATATTGAAGTTATATCTTAGCGACATGGTATCAATGAATTCTACCTTATTCAAGTGAAATCCATGTTCTTTTAGGTGAAGTGCAGAAAGCCATACTGAGGATTCTTTTTCTTGATTTGCCTGAAAACATCGTTTGCTTTCCGCCGAAAAGTTTTCAAATAGTGATTAGAGCATTGCTTTATCGGCTAAATGTCTTTTGCTTTTATTTTCACTTTTTCTCAAGTAAATGACATCAATCGTTTCTTCACTGAAGTCCATGATTACTTCAGCCCAAGGGATTTATCAAATAATTTCACGAGCTATGCCCTAGAGAATCGTATAGCTATCCTCTATCTGTAATATACACAGTATGACAGATTATTACATAGTTGTAGAAACGTACTTCAGAATCCCTTCTATATTTGATCAAATTTGTTCCCAGGGAAAATCTTGGCAGAGAGGGATCTATGGTCCTAATAATCTGGCATACTTTATAACGGATCGAGGATAGCTACACGATTCTCTTACACAGCTCGTGAAATTATTTGATATATCCCTCGGGCTAAAGAACCTCGGGATTCATCACATAATTTCCCTCTCTATATCGCAGAGAATCGCATAGCCATCCTCTATCCATTACATACATAGCACGGAGGTCTAGACAAG